>PVIH01002633.1:140943-183143 GCA_004025045.1 Sigmodon hispidus | reverse complement strand
TGGCTGTGTGGCTGTGTGGCTGTGTGGCTGTGTGGCTGGATGGCTGTGTGGCTGTGTGGCTGTGTGGCTGGCATTCCCTTTCCTCATCTCCTCCTTTTCTCAATCCCCTTTCTCTCTTCCCAGATTTCTCCTCCTATTTATTCTCTCTGCCTGCCAGCCCTGCCTATCCTTTTTCCTGCCTAGCATTGGTCATTCGGCTCTCTATTAGACCAATCAGGTGTTTTAGACAAGCAAACACAGCTTTGCAGAATTAAACAAATGCAACATAAAAGAATGCAGCACATCTATGCATCATTAAACATATATTCCACAGCATAAACAAAAGTAACACATCCTCAACTAATATTCCACAACAGATTTCTCAGGATCTGCCTTCCTCAGCCTTCTGAGGATGTACCACCATGCCTCACTTCTACATCCAGCTTAGACCCTTCATCGTTGATTCACCAAGTTTTTATCATTAAGACTCACTGATAATTTTCTGTCTTTTAATTTAGTAGTTAAATTTAAAAAGGTTTCTGTTAAGTTTGGGATCTTGTATTTCATCACATTTGTAAATTTCATATAGCATGAGTGCTTAATGGCTTTCTGCTTTTGCAAGGTGTTATTATCTGCCTTAAATAAAGTACGTCCTTATTTACAACAGATTGTGTATTTTCCCTCATTTCTCATTATTTTTTCCTTGGTTGGAATCCTGAGTGTTTCCTATGACACACACAGTATACAGTGGTATGTGGGTATTTGGGTTGATTGTGTGTGTAGCTCTACCATCATAGTACAACTCTTTCTCATGGACTTCACTTTTGATTGCAAAAACAATCACATTTCTCAGTATTTTTTCTGCCTAGTGAATATAGGTTGCTATAGAAACAAAAGTAGAGCACAGTGACAGTGAGATGAGTCTGAGGGTAAAGGCACTTGCTGCCAAGCGTGAGTAACAACTGAGTTTGCTGCCTGGAATCTCCACAGTGGAAAGAGAGAACCGGCAAGCTGTCCTTTGACTGCTACATTCCTACCATGGCACACACACGCCAACAAAATAAAGGGTTTTTGCTTTGTTTTTTAGCTTAATGCACATGAATGTTTTGCTTACATGTATGTGTATGCACTGCATATGTGCAATGCCTTCAGAGACTATTTTTTACTGTGTTGTAAATGGTTGTGGCCCAGACTTTTCGGGCCTGGATCATAGGTTTAGTCCCACTCTCAGCCCCGCTTAGCCTCAAATAATCACACACAGGTTTATATTATTTTTATGCTGATTGACCTAATATAATTTGCTAATGCTTGTTCTCAATCTAACCCATCTTGTTCAGCCTTGTGGCTAGGTACATTTTCTCAGAGCAGCATTTCCTCTGGGTCTCCTGGCAGCTCCTGCAACTCTGGCATCTCTGTCTGTTCTGAGATGTTCCAGAGTTTTCTTAGCCTGGTAGTCCAGCCCACACTTCCTGTTTGCCTTTGGCCAATCAACTTTTATTAAACCCAGAGGCAGGACAAATATTCAAATTACAGGCATAATCCCACCACATTACCTTTTTAATTTTATTATTTATATGTATTGACTTGGGGGTTTTGCTTTGTTGTTTGCTGACATGTCTGTCTGTGCACCATATGAATGCAGTGCCATCCGAGGCTGGAAGAGGACATTGGACCCTCTGAAACTGAAATTACAGATGGTTGAGAGCTGCCATATAGGTGCTGAGAATTGAATCCAGGTCATCTGGAAGAGCAGTCAGTGTTTATGTATTTGTGGATATTTGTATGTGTGTGCATTATAGAGGCAGAACAGGGAGGGAGAAGTCTTACTGTTATGGCTTTTTGAGATAGTGTCTCCTGTAGCCCAGGCTGGCCTCCAATTCATTATATAGCAATGGATGCCCACGAGCTCCTAATCCATCTGTTCTTTTCTGAGGAATCATAGGCTTGTGTCACCAAGCTGGGTTTATGCGGTTCTGAAGGTCAAACCTAAGCCTTCAGTCTTCTAGGCAGGCAGTCTTGCAATTGATCTATCCCTGGGAGAAAGAGTTCTTTCTTATTTTTCTTCTTATTTTACTTCTTAATTTTATGTACATGAATGTTCTATCTGCATGTATACCTTTATGTATGCCAGAAAAGGGTATCAGATCCCACTTTAGATAGTTGTGCGCCACCATGTGGGTGCTGAGAATTGAACTCAGGCCCTCTGGAAGAGCAGCCAGCACTCTCAAACTGCTGAGCCATCTCTCTAGCCCAAGGAAGAGTTCTTGAGGGAGAGAAGGGGGAAAGAGCAAGAGGAGTTCTGGAGGAGAAGAGAGAGAGACAGAGAGAGAGAGAGAGAGATGGTGAGAGGAAGGGAGGGAGAGGAAGACACACACACACACACACACACACACACACACACACACACAGAATGTATAATTGAGTATATGAGACCTGAAAACATGAAGTGGCAGTATTTAGGGGGCCAGCAAAAGGAAGATAGAAGGATGGTGAGAGTGCTAGGAAAGAGAGATGAGTTAGAACTAAGAATATCGGGGGCTGGAAAGATGGCACACTGACTGTTCTTCCGGAGGTCCTGAGTTCAATTCCCAGCAGCCACATGGTGGCTCACAACCATCTATGATGACATCTGGTGCCCTCTTCTGTATGATGTAATAAATAAATAAATCTTTAAAACAAACAAAAAAAGAACTAAGAATAAGGATACATAAGTATGAAAATGCCACAATAGAACTTATTACTTTGTTAGAGTCGGCGCCCCAAAACAGAGAGCTTCACTCTGATATTGGGTAGCAAAAAGAAGCTTTAATGAACACGGGCCCGTGGGTCACCAGCAAAAGGGGAAGCTAGCGACCCCGAGCCCAAGTCTTGCAGAGCTTTTAAGTGGTAGTTCTACGGGGGGAAGGGGGGAGTGGAGTCATCACGGCTCAGCCATCTGGTGGGGCAGGTATTCTTTGTGTCCTTCTCCGGAATTTGGGTGGGTAAACGAATTCTATCTGAGAGCCCATCTGGTGCTTCCTCAAGTTGACTTCCTCGAGTTGACTTCCTTTAATCCTAAAAGTCACGGCATTCCTTCAATGAGTTTACAATTTAACAGGACAGATGGTGGGCTCCTTTTTACAATGGCCCTTCTTACAATGAGTTGATTACGGCTATCTGGGCTGGGTCACTCTGTTTCCTGGGACAGACTTTTAGTTCCTTGCTCTCATGGGGGGTGCTCTGCTGGATACCTGAACTGAATGCCTGGGTCAAGCCATAGAACCCAGGGTCCTTCAACTTCAGATGCTAACTTTAAAAATTAATCATAATTTTGAGAAGAAATGGGGTTTAGGATTAAATAGCTTGCTTGGTTTGAACAGCTAGCAAATGAAAGAGAATTCTAAATTATACATCTTGACTTCTGAGTTTAAATCTCGAAGCATCAAGGGAGTAGGTGGGTGAGTCCTGTAGGACTGGTTGGCCTATCTTCCTGGCTTGTCCAAGATGTCTGGCAGGAAGGCTGAAAGGACTCCAGAAAGATGGGGACAGAGGCAGCTCCACCTGAAAGCTAGGACAACTAACCTCCCAGGGACTCAAGTGAGGACTGCTGTGTTCAGTGCATTTTCCTGGGAGATATCAGAAGACCCAAGCTATTTATTAATCCTGTGACTTGCAACTTGCTATGTGTATAGATGAATAGCTGGACTCTTCCCTCATCAGTTACATTTGCTGCTGCTGCTGCTGTGTCATCTCACACATCCATAAATCAGATTGAGCATCAGGAGACTGTGGACTGTGGAAGGATTCGTGGATTCCTTGTCATTTCAGGATGCCAAGTCTTTCCTTTATTTTGTTCTTCCTTTCTCTGCTTTTTCAAGGAGTTGATTTTGTGTGGCCAACTGGCTTGGATGCTAAATACTTTTATCAGCTGTCCAGTGTTGGGGACTCTATCTCCATGAAAAGCACAGTTTTGCCTTTTTATAATCCTGTTTGAAAATCTTGGAAGCTTAATTAGCTCTCTAACCAACCAAATTTCTGCATTTTTGTCTGAAGTAGTAGGTTTTGATTGAGTTGACTATTTTTTTAAGAAGCTGTTTGGATGGGATGGTGGTGGCACACACCTGTAATCCCAGAACTTGGAGACAGAGGCTGATGGCTCTCTGTGAGTTTGAGGTCATCCTGGTCTACATAGTAAGTTCCAGGCCAGCTAGGGACACATGGAGAAACTCTTGTCTTGAAAAAGACAAGTAAATTTAAAAAAAAAAAAAAAAGAGAAAATCTTGACTTCTAAGTCTATCTTTTGAACACCCACATATGTACCCTCTAGTTGTCAGTAAGCTTTAACAAGAAAATTTATTTATTTTAAAAATTTATTTATTTATTATGTATACAGTATACAGAAGAGGGTACCAGATGTCATTATAGATGGTTGTGAGCCACCATGTGGGTGCTGGGAATTGAACTCAGGACCTCTGGAAGAACCGTCAGTGCTCTTAATTTCTGAGCCATCTCTCCAGCCCAAGGAATTTATTTTTATGATGCTGGTATGTATTTCTAAGTAGGCTTTGCTTTTCATGAATTTAATACAACCAAAAAAATCCCAAAAGGATCCAAATAACTGGTTGATTCTGTGATTTGGAGTCAAAGGAGAACATTTACTAAATTTGAGAGGTTGATGTTGCCTAGCATTTACACAAAGATACATTGATTAAATACCACTACATGATCAGTCACCAGCCAGGCTATGCAGATCCGCCTCCTATTTCTCTATAACTGACCTTGACCCAGTCTCCTGTTGCTCCTCCTACATGGCAATCCTCAATTAGCAGGAGATACAGACCTTCTATATTCTGTCTATAGATGACATGCCTGTTGTTCAGTTTTACAATGCAGACACTGAGGCACTGGCCCTAGACATCCTTACCTCAATTGGTCAAATGTGGGGCGAAGGATGCAGCAGCTTCTGAAAGTGTTTTAAGGGATTCTATTATGCAGCTGTAGCTGGGAATTGCTATAGTGAGTGTTTCTTCAGAATTCCACTGTCTGACCTTGAGATTAACCTCTGTCTGGACAGCACATATTCAAGGCTAATAGAAAGCGAACCCTACTGAGAAATTCAGAGGCATTCTGATTATGAGCAGCTGGAAACAGTGTTTGCTTTTGATGTAGCTAATAAGATGGCAGGGAGGATGCTGCCAGCTGCTTTCTCTATGTTCTTTGAAGAACAGAATCCTTGGACTACCTTGGAATGTGGGCTCAGGACCTTGTCCTGAGACCAGCAGGTTGAGCTGTTGAATCTTATCTTTTTACACAGGGTTGATCTGACTCATACAAAGCAAACTCAAGAGACTTACTTTATGAAGCTGGAATTGTAATTACTTAATTTGCAGTAAGAAAGATAATTGTCATGGTTACTGGTGATTGTGAGTGCTACAACTGAGTCTGGGGAGTGGTGTGCTTGGGGAATATAATCAGACCAGGAAGAAAAGGTGGATTGTCTATAGTCTATTTATTTCTTGCTCTAGGAGGAGGCTTAGTTGATTCAACAGACCAACTATCAAGCCAGCTATGGCAGGGTCTAGGGCTCAAATACTGTCTCAAAGCTGAACAACCACCGGCCAATATTCTTCAAACATTTCAAGGTCCTTATCTATAAAAACAAGTAGGGACATTATCAAAATTGTTGTGGGACTTAAGACAACGAATATAGGGCATTTAGCCCCTGGCACATAGTAAAGGCTTGCTCTATTATTATATACCCAGGAAATGTAGTTAGAACTGTCTGTGAGCCTCTGTGTGAGTGCTGGGAATTAAACCCAGGTCCTCTGGAAGAGTATTAAGTCCTCTTAACACTGTGCCATATCTCCAGTCCCTCGATGAGTTTATTACTGCTTAGTTCATACTCTGCTCAGCTATCACTGCAGTACAGTTAAGATAACTTATTGCCTACCTCCACAAAAATGTTTACTTGTTATTAGTGTATTGTAAATGGTGTGTGTGCAGGCAGGCATGTGGAGGTCAGAGGACAACTTGGTGGTGTCATTTCTCTTTCCACCTTTGTGTGGATTCTACGGAGCAAACTGATCAAATCATGCATATGAAACAGGTACTGTATGTTCTGAGCCTTCTGTTCCCCCATTCCCCCCACACCATCTCATTAAAAAAATTGGTTAATTCTTTGAGAATGTCATACAATATTTTGTATATATTATATATAATATACACAAGATTGTATATATAATATACAACATATTTACTTCTACCCAAACACCCCACAGATCCATCATTACCTCACTAACTAACCACCCAACTTGAAGTTGCCTTTTTTTTCTTTTTTTTTTTTTTAATAGACTCATCGAGGGACTGGAGATATGGCACAGTGTTAAGAGGACTTAATACTCTTCCAGAGGACCTGGGTTTAATTCCCAGCACTCACACAGAGGCTCACAGACAGTTCTAACTACATTTCCAGGGAAATCTAGCACATTCTTCTGGCCTTAGCAGGCATCAGTTACTCACATAATAGATATTTATGCAGGGAAAACATCCATACATATTAATAAATTAACTAAAAACAAAATAAAAATAAATATATGTATGTGAGCTACATCAAGATTCCATCTCATACTAATCAGAATATTGATCATCAGGAAACAAAAATAAGCCGAATGTGGTGGTACATACCTTTGATCTTAACACTCAGAAGGCAGAGGCAGAAAATCTCTGAGTTTGAAGGCAGCCTGGTCTATAGAGCAAGTTCCAGGAAAGCCAAGGTGACACAGAGAAACCCTGTCTTGAAAAGTCAAAGCAAAACCAAAAATAGGACATGGTAACATATACTTTTAATCCTAGCACTTGGGAGGCAGAGGCAGAAGAAGGTAGTAGGTCTTTATTGAGTTCCAGGCCAGCCTTGTTTACATAGTAAGTTCTGGGACAGCCAGGGCTATATAGAGAAACCCTATCTCGAAAAGCAATAAATAAAAAAACAATGTAAAATAAAGGTATGTGCTACCATGCCCAGCTGGAGCAGAAAAAAAATTGTTGTTTCAAGACAGGGTTTCTCTGTGTAGCCCTGGCTATCCTGAAACTTTTTCTGTAGACTAGGCTGGCCTCAAACTCACAAAGACCTGTGTGCCTCTGCCTCCTGAGCTCTGGGGCCACAACCTGGCTTAGTTATTCTTAACATTACAGTTGGAAGTATTACCTTCCCAGAGATCATCAGATACAATTCAAAGAATTACATAAGGTGATTTGTGAATGAACTTGCCCATGAAGACAGGAAAGAATAGCAGTTAAAAATATTTACCTGGGACTGGAGAGATGGCTCAAAGATTAAGAGTACTGGCTGTTCTTCCAAAGATCCTGAGTCCAATTCCCAGCATCCACGTGGTGGCTCACAACCATCTGTAATGAGATATGGTACCCTCTTCTGACCTGTAGACAGAACACTGTATACAAAATAAGTAAACGAATCTTTTAAAATAAATAAATAAGGGGCTGGAGAGATGGCTCAGCGGTTAAGAGCACCGTCTGCTCTTCCAGAGGACCCGGGTTCGATTCCCAGCACCCACATGGCAGCTAACAACTGTCTGTAGTTCCAGTTCCAGGCAAACACCAAGGCAAATAAATAAATAAATAAAAGTTAAAAAAATAAAAATAAAAAAATAAAAAAATAAATAAATAAATAAATAAAAATATTTACCCTAAGACTCCTTTTTATCCCCTAGAGACTGTAAAATATGCAAAGACTATAAAATATGTAATTCTTTTGCTCAAAGGCATATTGAGGAAAAATTATCAGCAGAATTTTCATATTTAAAATGGACCAATCACATAAAATTTCGTGTAACTCTCCTGTCACCCTGTCACCTTTTCTCAGTTTCATCACTAATATAACTTTTAGAAAAAGCACCCTTCTCATTTTAAAACAAAAATTTAATTTTGGAGTTTTTCAATGTGAATTTAAGGGATGTCCTTTAGGTACCTGGCTTTGATTGGATAAGGAAATTAAACCCTTAGCTTTGCTATTAGTCAATCCCATAAGGTAGATGTATTAATATTCTACCTCTGTGAAGAGATACTGTGACCACATCGACTCTTACAAAAGAAAGCATGTAATTAGGATTGCATTACAGTTCAAAAATTTAGTCCATTATCATCATGATGAGACATGGTAGTATGCAGGCAGACTTGGTGCTGGAGAGGGAGCAGAGAGTTCTACATCTGGATCAAGAGACAACAAGAAAAGAGAGTGACACTGGGCCTATCTTGAGCTTCTAAAACCTCAAAACCCACCCCCAGTGACACACTTCCTCCAACAAGACCACACCTTCTAATAGCACCACTCCCAGTGTGGTGAGCTATAGAGGCCATTTTCATTCAAATCATCACAGTGCCTACTAAGGCACAGTGCCTTCAGCCAAGGAGGCTGAAGATTGTTTCTGCCCCTCCCTTACCCGTCTGAAAACCTACTCTTTTCTCAGTACATCTGAAGTAGGAGACCACAGATGAAAATATTCTATCAGTAGTCACAAAAAGGTATTTGATTTTTCTCACTGCTAGGATAATAAATAAATATCCCTGATGCTAAAGGTGACTTGCATGGGTCTTTTCCTGCATTAGTTTTTGACTAGAAGGGCTTCCTGACTCTCCACTAGGCTTCCCATGGGCAACACCTACAAAATAAATTAAATCCCAGCATTGAGAGTCATCAAGAAAATTCCTAGATTGAACCTCAAGCCTTTAGCTAAGTCTCTGAGGTGAGAGGAAACCTTGGGGCAATCTTAGGGTTTTTTTTTCACTATTGGATAGCTGAGAAATTGCAATATTTCCACTTAACACTGTGGCCATTTACTCTTTTCACCTAGGTATTTTTAGATGCATTCACTAGACGGTCAAGAGGAAATCACAATGAGTTTTGTTGTTGTTGTTTAAGATTTATTTATTCATTATGTATACAGTGTTCTGTTTGCATGTATCCAGAAGAGGGCACCAGATCTCATCATAGATGGTTGTGAGCCACCATGTGATTGCTGGGAATTGAACTCAGGTCCTCTGGAAGAACAGTCAGTGCTCTTAACCTCTGAGCCATCCCTCCAGGCCCCCAAAGCATTATTATTTACATTTCATCTCCTTTAGCTCTTCTGTACATGATACTGAACAAGAAATAAAACTCAATCTGTTTTACTTAATTTTCCCTAAGATGTTTGACCACCCTGACTGATGTAACACTTTTGAACTCCTTCTACCTTCTCTTGTTTATCCCTACACTAATATACTGCGTATATTAAAGAATTTTAAAGGGAAAAATAAAACACACATAGAAGCTTTAATATTTTCTTAATTGCAAAATATTGTGGAACCTACAGAAGTGAGTCTGTAGATTATCTATCCACTTTCCACATTACCAACCACTCAAGGTAGATGTAAACTGAAAAACTGATCATAAACATTTATTTATGTCTCATTCTTCTGAAATTACATCAAGGCAACGAGTAAAGGAAAAAAGGGAGATGGAAGGAAAAGAACAATAAACGAAAGATAACGAGCCAAGACCCAGCTAGCCAGTCGGGGGAAGTGACCCAGAGTGGAAACCAGTTCAGAAAATGACACCTGTACATAAGACATAGACCAGGAGGGCTGGAGACACATGAAGATGGAGGTAGAATTGGATGACATTCTGCAGCAGCAGCAGCATCTCTAAATGCCCTGCTCTATCCTATAGAGCAAGCTCTTTTCTTTAAGGGAGGTTAGTTCACAGCAAAAAAGAACCAGAGGGATTCTGGATGTAGGGAACCAGGGCCTAGTGAGATGAGCTAGACTGAAAATGGTATTGGAACAGTTCTGTGTTGAGTTGTGGGTCCTCTGTCCCTGTGTGCCTTGCAGAAGAGCGTGGTCTGCTGGGCCAGTGTTGAAGTCTGCAGTTCCACAAGCCTCTTTTGCAGAGAAGGCTTAATGTTTAAGGAAAGTTTACCCTGGGCAAAGACAGAGACCAGACAAAGATACTAAAGAAGAAAAGGTTTAAAGAGTTCATCCACACAATCCAAGTTATATAGATATTTGCCAGGCATTATATTGCATGCATCTAATTCCAGTGCTAGGCAGGCAGAGGCAAGTGGATTTCTGGGTGTTCAAGGCCAGCATGGTGAATACTTGGATGGCCAGGGTATGTGTGTGTGTGTGTGTGTGTGTGTGTGTGTGTGTCTTTTCATAATGATAAAATAGCTAACATTTACTCAAAGCTTGTACATGCCAGGCTCCTTTGATCCATTATGTCTGTTAGTCAAATACCCTGGCACAGGAGGCACTCTACCAGCCTGTGTGTGATTCATGAGGAACTGAGGAATTGCACATTGGAAGTAGCTGTGGAGTTGATTCCCAGCCAGGATGTCAAAGTGCAAAGTCCTTGTTTTTATGCACTCAACCCAGCTATCATTACACTTTGACCAAAGTGGTGAAACCATAACCTTTATTAAATATTCACTGTGCTGAAGCCAGTTAAGTATTTCCTTAATTACATGTGTGTAGGAGGAGTCAAATAATTCAGACAAAATAGCCAATTTTATTGTAGTTTTGAGGTCCATGGTTCTTGTTAGTAATCGAACTTTTCACCTTTTGTATTTTTCAGTTTTTAAAATATTTTGACAACTTTGTAATAACTATCTTCTTCTAATACATGCCCCTTTTATTCAATAACTGTTTAACAATTGCCAGGATGAATATGAATAGGCTCTCTTAAAATCCTGTATTGTATTAAAATTTTTAATTAACACATAGTATTTGTATATTTTTACTCTTTTTTGAAATAAAATAATAGAGCACAAAAAGTTTAAATTAGTCAAAATTTTTTTTTCTCTGCTGTTTTTTGTTTTGTTTTTCAAGACAGTATTTCTCTGTGTAACCCTGGCTGTCCTGGAACTTGCTCTGTAGACCAGGCTGAAGTGGATCTCAGAGATCGCCTACCTCTTCCTCCTGAGTGCTGGGATTAAAGGTGTGCATCACCACTGCCCCCTTCAATAACTATTTCTGTACAAGCAGAGACTCAGCCTCTGCTTCATCCACTGGACAGCCCTTCAGACCTGTGGTCAGATGTTCTCCAGTCTCTGGAGGAAGCTGTGTTTTGTACCTTCCTGAAAAACTCTGTGGAGGAGCATACATATTGCCCTTCTGGGACAGTAGGACAGTGGCTTCAGTGATCTAGGGACTGACTGCCAGAGTTGAAGCAATAGTGGGTGCTTGGCTACCCTACCTCTGAGATTCAATGAATACATGAAATGGAGAAGTAGGATCTATTCATTGATTTGTTTTAAGGATCAAATGGATTGAGGCAGATAATACACTTAAATAACATGTCAGATAAAAACAATATATTCTGGAACTCACTCTGTAGATCAGGCTATCCTCGAACTCACAGAGATCTGCCTACCTCTGCCTCCTTGGTGCCAGGGTCAAAGGTATGCACCACCATTGTGCAGCTTCAACAATATATTTATTAAATTAAAGAATCTGGATGGTGGGGTGGTACTTTTATATAACACATTTGATTTTGAGTAGGGAATCCTTCACTCAAGTTCCTGTAAATAACTCCAATAAGCTTATCACTTGGCCACCAATAATAAAAGTAATTCTGATAAAACGAAAGTCCAACTGGTCATGAAGTGAAACCAAGGGACAGGCAGGACCTCACAGTTATCTGTGGGGTCAGCATTTTCATAGCTGAGAAATCAATGTGCAGCTTCCAGAAACTGATGCATTGTGTACTTACTTCCTTTTCTTTTTTTAGCTGCACAGATGGCAGGGGACTGAATTATATAAGGCAGATTGAGTAAAAGATAACAATTGATGTCTTGGAAAAAATAATGATCACATTGTGTACTTCTTCTCCATTAGTAACTGGAAGAGGCTTGCAGTTTTGTGATTTAAATATCCTGAATTAGCTACATTCTTTCGGTCTTACTCTAAGTGAAGTCAGGGTTGTATCTACCCAGAGTCTGGTAGTTAGTGACAGAACCTGGGCCTCTTTCATCCATTTCTTCTTTATCTTCTTTTTTCTCAGTGTCTACATACTCAATCCTAGGCTAGTCATCTTCTGTTACTAAAACAAATGCCTGAGACCAGCTGTCTCATAATGGACAAATAGGGACTTTGTTGTTGTTGCCTCCTAGCTTTGGAGGCTCTGTCTAGTCCACAATGGGTTGACCCTGTTACTTTGGCTTGTGTTGAGTGGCACATCTAGCTAAAGTGTGTGGTGGAGCAAACCTGTTCCTCAGGGCCAAGAAATGCAAGAAAGAAGAAACAAGGATCTCAGCATTCCTTCTGAGACCATACTCATGAGAAAAGGGTCTCGGCATCTCCTCTGAAATTCTACCCATAAGAAAGGGTAGAGACCATATTCTGCAATGACTTCCCATAAGCTCTACGGCTCACAGTTTCTATTTCTCCCCTAGCACTTTGTGGGGCTTTTGCATATGTGACTCCAAGTGATGCTGTGGACCCAGATCAAGAAAATATCCCACAGACATGCCTGCTCCACATGCTGATCTGATGGAGATAATTCTTTAGTTGAAGCTTTCTTTCGCAGGAATGTCAAGTTGACAATGGAAACTAGCCACCATAGTCATCTTCAAATTCTATTTGTGACCTTAACTCATTTCTCATTTCCCCATTTTAAAGATGAGGAACATAAGTAATTAAGGGGAAGTGTAGTGCTAGCATCTAAATTATTTTTTCCTTTTGTCATGACAAAACATCATGACTAAAGAAATTTAGAATACAAAGCAATTAATATGAGGTTCAGGGTTCCAGAGTCCATGATGGTCACAATGGAGAGCATGGCAACAGGCAGGCATTCGTGGAGCTGAAGCAGTAGCTGAGAGAGATTTCAGAGAGAAACATTGGGAAATAGAATGGGCTTTTGAGACCTCAAAGCTCATCCCCCATGACGCACCTCCTCCAACATGGCCACACCTCCTCATCCTTCCCAGATAGTTCTAGCAGCCGAGGACCAATATTCAAATACAAGAGCCTATAGGGGCCATTCTCCTTCAAATCATCACAGCTAGTAAGAACCACAAATAGGCTCAGACACATGCAGCCTGGTTTTTGGATCACCCCCTCCCCCAAAACTGCCTGTGTCAAAGCCCATCACATCATCAAGACCAGCTGACAATTTTTTTTTGTCATGTACAGAAAAATGTTTTGCTTTTAGAAAATGTTGCTAAAAATTCTCAGTCATCATTGCTTATAAAGTGAACAGTGCTGTGACAGAGCTCACAGGGAATGTTCTTCCTCAGCATTTAAAATAGTTAAAGCTGGCATCTTCCAATATGAGTTGCTAAATATATTCTATGACAGTGTGAAGTAAAGGGCCATCACATGACAGCTCCTGCCTCTCAGGCACAGTCCCAGACTGGAAATCACGCAGCTGTCTAATATCATTTATAAAACATTTAGATGTGAATGCTCCCTGGGCTTATAATTTTCTGTCAGTTTCAGGGCTTTAAAAACAACTTCCCCTGACACACAGTGAAGTCTAACAATCAAGGAACACACCTTGCTATTATTTGATTATTTCTTTTAAAACACAAATCTATGCCTGGTGGAGTGGCTGGTTTTGTGTCAACTTGACACAGGTTAGAGTCATCAGAGAGGAAGGACCATGCATTTGAGGAAATGCCTCCATGAGATCCAGCTCTAAGGCATTGTTTCAATTAGTAGTCAGTGGGGGAGGGCCCAGTCCTTTGTAGGGGTGGTGCCACCCCTGGACTTTTGGTCCTGGGTGTCATAAGAAAGCAAGCTGAACAAGCCAGGGGAAGCAAGGCAGTATGCAGCAGCCCTCCTTGGCATCAACTCCTGTCTCCATGTTCCTGCCCTGGTTGAGTTCCTTTTCTGACTTCCTTCAGTGATGAATAGCAATGTGGAAGTGTGAGCTGAATAAACCCTTTCCTTCCCAACTTGCTTTACGGTCATGGTCATGGTGCAATAGAAACCCTAACTAAGACTCCAGGAAATGACACCAGCAAATGGATGGAAAGTGAATAGAAGTCAAGAAAGCAGGGGAGTGAGCTGGAAATGCTCTCCAATTGTCTCATTATTTCTTTGTTAACTGTTATGGATCCTCTGCCTTTTATAGCCATAAACTAGCAAATCAGTGCAGGTTTGATCACCCCCTCTAGACAAGTGTATTCTTATTTTCGTATCAATGAGACCAAAAGTCTGATAGAAGCAACTTAGGACGGTCATGGCGGGGAAGCTGTGGAACAGGAGTTTGTTCAGTTCACATTGTGATAACCCAACAACAGTGGCTGACTTCATGTACCTCCTAAAGTTTCCAGGACCTCTCAGGATAACATTATAAGGGACTCAGCAGTCAAATCACGCATGAGTCTATGATCTTCAGTTGCTACTCTGAGACATGTTTGCACAGTATGCCTAAGCATCAGTGTTCACCCATGATCTTCCCTTCCTCTGTTTGGTAGCTTCTCTGTCTCTGTTGTTAGGAGTAGAGACTCAGCCAGTCTGTCAGTTGCTGTTTTTACCTTTACTACCTGGCTATGAAGGACCATGAGCTTTTCTAGTGATGAGATGTTGGGCTCAATAGTAGACTCTTATTCAGCATCTCTGCTTAGTGATGGTGGTTTCACTTCCCACAGTCATCTGACTTTTGCTCTTCCCATAATACACAGTGCACTTAAGAGCTATGTATGCACAAGTAACTATAATGAAAACAATAATTTCATTTGTTAAGGTTTTTGCAGTAATATAAAATACAAATTTTGGGGCTGGAGAGATGGCTCAGAGGTTAAAAGCACTGGCTGTTCTTCCAGAGGTCCTGAGTTCAATTCCCAGCAACCTCATGGTGGTTCATAAAATACAAATTTTACTAGTTTATGCAAAAACTGGAACTTATTGACTCATTACTATATAATCCAAGCATTTTCTGCTTCAGATATAGCAGAAACCTCATGGTGGTTCATAAAATACAAATTTTACTAGTTTATGCAAAAACTGGAACTTATTGACTCATTACTATATAATCCAAGCATTTTCTGCTTCAGATATAGCAGAATTCAGTTGATAAAAAAGCCATTATATAGACTAGCAGTTCTTAACTTATGGGTTGTGACTCCTTTACAGGTCAAAAAAAACCTTTCACAGGGACCTCCTAAGACCATCAGAAAAGGCAGATATTTACATTAGGATTCATAACTATCAATGAAATAATTTTATGGTGGGGGTGTCACCACAACCTGAAGAGCTGTACCAAAGAATTGCAGCATTAGGAAGGTTGAGAACCATTGATCTAGACCCTGATTTTCTTGATTGTTCAGTGGTGATAGTGTTTTCCTTTCAGCTTTACATGATGAATAACAGCTACTATCACCTTCAGGCCCATTTCAGGCAAAAATATCCAGTGATAATATATATTATTCATCAAGAGTGGGATACATAGAACAAGGTGTTCAGAAGAGACCAGAAGAGCACTTATGATTGGAAAAGTCTAGGTTGTTATTGCAACCCGGAATAAACTCCCAATACACTGAGGGCTAAGCCAGCTCATGTGCTCCACATTTAGCTAGAGGTGATCATTATCTCAGTTTTCATTGGCTTGTTCCCAAAGGAAATTTATGATGCTTTTAATAGAAGAAGGGGAAAGGATTCTGGACAACTGAAGGCTCTTACATGCTTGCTATACAATCTGTGGGTCTATAAGTTAACTGTTTTTCTCCTTGATCTTTGTAGGTAATTATTTCTTTAAATATATGAACAGAAGGAAAGTCATCATTATGGAAATAAAGGCAAGATTAAATGGATCTAAGCAAGCACACTTTGCCTTCACTAAAAATTTATTTGATTTTACATATTTATTTACTTTTTGAGATAGGGTCTCTTTATGTAGCTCTAACTAGCCTGAAACACTCTGTAGACCAAGCTGACCTCAAACTAGAGATCTGCCTGCCTCTGTTTCCTGAGTGCTGGGTTTAAAGGTATGTGTCACTGGGTCCTACCCATCAAGTATTTAAATTGATTTATGAAATTAAAAAATAAAACAGGATGGATGAGAGCTCAGCCAATAAAGGCTCTAGTTGCCATGTCTGACCAGCTGAGTTCAATACCCACAACCAATCCGGTAGAAAGAGAGAACTGATTTCCTCTTGGGTCTGTCTTCACTTGAGGGTTAGAAGCCTCCATTTTCACAAAAATTTAGTTTCTGAGATACTTGATTCCTTTTGACTTTTTTTTGTATGGGTGTGTGTGTGTCTAATTGATCTTTTGCTTGTTTATTTTGATTTTCATTTTTTGTGTGTTTCTTGTGGTTTTTTTTGATGGAGAGAGAGGACATAAAGTTAGGTAGGTGGGAGAGATTCTTGAAGGAGTTGAGAGAAGGGGAAAAATTTGATCAGTATATCATATGAAACAAAACCTTTTTGTTGAAAACAAAGGAAGAAAGGAAAAAACAAGTTCTAAGTGGATGTTTAATGCTGACATTTTGTCATCTGCTGATGGGAACAGTTAAGTTATATACCTATGATCACTGTATGGCATTAAAAACTGTAGGACGCGATTGGCCCTTGCACAACTTGCTGGAACATTCTATTGCCACTTATGCTAATTAGGCATCAAGTAGTAACCAATCTGATGTGCTTATGCTAATTAGGCATCGAGAAGTGACCAATCCGATGCGATCCCCGAATATGCTAATGAGTATTACTTTGGACCAATCACCAGCTATATGCTAACGAGGCATTATGTTGGGCACCAATCACGCGCCAGGCTTCCCTATATAAGCAGGCTGAATCTCAGGCTCGGGGTCTTCTTTCCACCATTCTCAACTGAGCTGTACTCCAATAAAGTGTGATCCGAGAAGAATCGTGCGTGTGGTGACTCGTCATTCTGCGGGACAGAAAGCAGCTCGCCACAAAAAACATCTGGGGGAAAACCCATGCTAAAAACTCCAGGTAGCCTGTCATTTTATGCGTGCCTTTTCTCATAGCTCTTGAAACTAGTCATTCTCATTGTCATCTGAAGTATAAAAGGCATTCCTCAGGAACCAAATGGATGTGCTGTAATCAGCCCAAAGTTTTCATTTCTTTTGAAGCATTTAGCTCAGTGATTGGGGGTACCATGCAGAGCCCCTTTATGGAAGATGTCTGGCATCAACTGGTAGGAAGTGATTCTGCTCAGCCAGGGATTGCTTCAGATGAATAACCATTTTGCCCAAGGTCATGCCCTTCCTGGGTAACACCCACCCCACCTCAACTCATCCAGTGACTTATTCTGTGGGATCACAGAGGCTCAGCGTTTCTGGCATGGTGGTGCATGGTTGAAATCTCAGCATATGGGAGATTTCATATGCATAAGGCAGAAAGATTGTCAGAGTGTAACCAGCCTGGGCTACATAGTGAGAAGGTCTCAACAAACAAAAATAACACAAAAAGGTAATGAAGTCTCAACCTTTCTTGTACAACTCTACTGAGCTGGATTTTTTTGCCTGGGAGCTCCCTAGAGTTTAAATGAGGCTGCTCTTAGGCCTAGCCTTACCTAACTCAATTTTTGTCTTCTTTTCACTGGTACCCACTTCAAGGTCACCCTAACCCTAACCCTACACACCGTATTTCATGTTAGAGTCTGGTCCTGGGGAAGCCAACTTGGAATGAATGTAATGGGGGGGGGGCGCAAGGGTGGGGGAGTAGTCCGGGGGAGGTCTCTGCCACTTTCAAGTGTCTTGATCACATGTGTTGAGGGCAAGGCAGTGGCTTGGAATAAGGACCAACTGCTCAAGCTACGTGTCTCAGGGTCCGACTGCCTGTGCCTCCTTCAAGGAATCAACAACCTGCTTGCAGACTCAAGTTCATGTCAACAGCCAGACTACGTTATAAAATCTTTCCTCCAACATGGTGGCACATGCCTTTAATCCCAGCACTCAGGAGGCAGAGGCAGGAGGATCTCTGTGAGTTCAAGGCCAGCCTGGTCTATATAATGAGTTCCAGGACAGCCAGCAAGACCTTGTCTTGAGAGAGAAAGAGAGGAGGGAATGAGAGGGAGAGGAAGAGGAGGAAGGAAATAATCACTCATTATTCCCATGTCTCAAGATTCTGGGAATTACCTGCCATCATCATGGATGCTGTATGTCAAAACAGATATGTCTGGCTTTCTACATTGTCAGAATCATTGAATAACAATAATTTCACAATCTGTATCAGTTTCACTGGCTGTGATTGAGCAGGTAATCCTGAATTTTACTTCATAGCACGGCTGTCTGTAGCCCCAGGTTCTCTCACATCTTATCTTACTCTGTAATACTAAGTCTCAGATCACACATTACAGAATTATGTATAGTTTACAGAATGGCTACAAAGTGATTAATGAAGTTACAGTTCCAAGAGACCTTACTGCCTGCCAATGGAGGCAGAGAGTTTATGACAGTCCAGAGAGAACCACTGTTGTTAGATATAGTATTAACAAACCCAGCCACACACTGATTGGTGGCATGAGGAAGTGGCTCAAGGCTGAGCTGAGATTGGATTGGATCTAGTCCAGCTGTAGTATGGGCTGTGTGAAGCAAGGAGACCAGCCATACTCAGCTGATGTTACCCATTGATTCCATGAGGTATGCTCTAGATCAGAGATGCTCAACTCTTTGGTTTCTCCAGGCAGCTCTCTGTCAGATACCAAGGTCCAGAAAGTTGTGAACTGGTTATAACCTGTCAGGTGGGTGCTGCTAACGGAACCCTGGTCCTCTGGGAGAACAGCCCTTGTTCTTAACACTGAGCCATCTCAGCCCTACACCTTGTTTATTTATTTATTTTAATTTTTGGTTGTTTGTTTATGTGTATGGGCAGTTTGTTTGCTGTATGTCTGTGTAACACAGGTATGCTGTTGCTTTCAAAGGCCAGAAGAGGATGATGTTCTCCTGGAACTGGAGCTACCAATGTATTTTTTAAAGATTTATTTATTTATTTTTATTTTATGGACAGTGGTGTTTTGCCCTGAAGCTAGAGTTACAGACAGTTGTGAGCCATGTGGGTGCTGGGAATTGAACTCAGGTCCTCTGGAAGAGCACTCAGTGCTCTTAACCACTGAGCCATCTGTCCAGCCCCACTACCAATGTATTTTTAAAGTCATTTGATTTATAATTTTCTTTGTTCTGTAACTCTTAAAACTTTATAAACTGTTACCACATTAGAACACAGTATTTGGGATAATCTAAATCCGTGTTTCTGGACCATGGTCATTCATATTTAAATCTCAAATAAACTCATTTTGCTTGCGGCGAGAGCTGCACGATGTCATAAAAGTATCCCCTGAAATCTGCATTTGAAAACTTTAAGTTATGCACATAGATTTTAAAAGCTGGGTTCTCACTTTCAATCTTCTCACTGTCCTACTTCTCTTGGGCAGCGAGGTGGTAGTGCAGAGCTTGACTCACCTCCCAGGTCAGGACTGCTGTAAGCCGAGCCCGCTCTGATGAGAGACACAGAAAAACAGGGAGGAGGGACCAGGGGGTAAAAGTTAAATGAAGCACACCAACGAAGTGTGAGTATATTTTTAAATAAATTGTTACTTAATGGTTACTAAATATGTAAGAGAAAGGAAATGATGAAACCGGGATAAATGTACAAAAACAAAGGCAAGGGAATAAAATGCAAGACAGAAGAAAGCTCTATTACATTTATTTATTTACATGTTTATCTATCTATCTACCTACCATTTGCACTGTGTGAGCAGGTACCGCAGCAAATATGAGAGGCCAGAGGACAATGGCAGAGCTTAGGGTAAACTCAGGGTGTCAGCCTTGGCAGCAGGTCTCTTTACCCACTGCCGAAGAAGATGCAGTCTAAGACTCATGAGGAAAGTTAAAACCCAAGCAACTTTTAAATGATCTGATTACCATCCATTCATAGTAACCAACACTAAGGATGTAGCAAAGGAACAGAATAAGACTCCTTCCCGGGGCTGGAGAGATGGCTCAGCGGTTGGGAGCACTGTCTGCTCTTCCAGAGGACCCGGGTTCGATTCCCAGCACCCACATGGCAGCTAACAACTGTCTGTAGTTCCAGTTCCAGGCAAACACCAAGGCAAATAAATAAATAAATAAAGTTAAAAAAAAAAAAAAAGACTCCTTCCCTAAGGAACCCATTGTCTACCATGGGAGAACGGCCTTAGACAGATTATGTAATGGAACAAAACACCAGTATAGAAGTAGAGGGTGTGATGGGTTCAACTGGGCTTTAGAGCGCAGGGAAGCTTTGTCTGAGAAATAAGTCAAACAGACATTAGACCTTTCAGAATTAAAATACAAGATGATAAATGAAGGGGCTGGTGAGATGGTTCAGTGCTTAAAAGCATTGCTCTTCTTCCTGAAGACAGGTGTTCAAGTCCCAGTACTCACATGACCGCTCATCTGTCTGTAACTCCAGTCCCAATGTACCTGATGCCCTCCTCTGGTCTCCTTGGGCTTGTGTAAGGTGGACAGACACACACGCAGGGGAAACACCTGCATACATAAAGATAAAAATAATTTTAAGGGGGCTGGAGAGATGGCTCAGAGGTTAAGAGCACTGACTGTTCTTCCGGAGGTCCTGAGTTCAATTTCCAACAACCACATGGTGGCTCACAACCATCTATGATAACATCTGATGCCCTCTTCTGTATACATATACATAATAAATAAATAATTATTAAAAAATTTAAAAAGAAGGTAAATGAAAACATTTAAGTAGAGTGAAACACCATTTCTTAGTGGAGTGGATTAGCTGTGGCCAGTTAATCCTCATCTACAGTTACCAATATATCTAAACAAAATATAGAAAGTATGGGTTTGGGAGGCAGAGGAGAGCAGCTGAGTTACCAAGAATCAGAGGGGCAAGAATTCAGCTCCTGAGAAACCTGGAGACCAGGGCTGACTCCAGCCACTTTGCTGACTCATCCCAGTCAGTGTGCCCCTGGAAGCTGACTCCATAGCTGTGGGGGGAGATGTGCAAAGTCCCCAATGACATCTGTGAGATTCTGAAGCTGAAAAAGGAGGGATCTAAACACTCCAGGCAGCCACAAAGAGCAGTACAGAATCTTCAAAAATCCCTAGAGGCAAGGGCCAGAATTCTGGAGTTCTGTGTGGGAGGATGCCATAGAAAGTATACAGTTATTTCTGCCTAAATTCCCATAAGACATGTAATCAATGTAGCTGAGATTTGCCAGGACCATGTTTACTGGCCCACTCTGACTCAGCATAGCTTATGATGGAGTTGAGAATGAAATACTTCAAGAAATTAATGTGATTTTCATTTTTGTATGGAAAAGTAAATGGACAAGAATATCAAAAGAGTATTCTAGATTCCAAAGGGATTACCTAGTAAATTTGAAGTTGTATAGCTATGCAGAAATATTAATAATATATTAAAAATACATACCTCTTGTCATTCTTTGCAAAACAAATTCCAGGTAGATTAAGAATTAAATACCTTAAAAATAAAAGTGAAGATATGCACACCCTAACAGAAAAAACTAACAGGAGAAATCACCCTTTGATTTGATAGAAAGGAAAATTTAGAAACCAGTTTGGTAGGCTGAGGGGATAGCTCAGTGGTTAAGAGCACTTCCTTACTTACTGTTGTAGAGAACCTGGGTTCAATTCCCGGAACCCACATGGATGCTCACAAAAGTCTATAACTGGGGCTGGAGAGATGGCTCAGCGGTTAAGAGCACCCTCTGCTCTTCCAGAGGACCCGGGTTCGATTCCCAGCACCCACATGGCAGCTAACAACTGTCTGTAGTTCCAGTTCCAGGCAAACACCAAGGCAAATAAATAAATAAAGTTTAAAAAAAAAAAAAAGTCTATAACTGTGGTTCTAGAGAATCCAAAACTTTCTTCTGACTTTGTCAGGCTCCTGTACATATGTGCATAATTCTTCATACATATGCATACCACACACACATAAAATAAAATAAGCCAATCTTAATTTTTTTTTTTTTTTTTTTTTTTTTTTTTTTTTTTTTTTTTTTTTTTTTTTTTTTTTTTTTTTTTTTTTAGATAGTCTTGGGGCTGGAGAGAAGGTTCAGTGTTTAAGCACATATGTAACTCTGGCAGGTCTGAATTTAGTTTTCAGGTACTGCACAAATTCTAGTTAGTATATAATGAAAACCCAGAGCCAGATATTGGGAGAAAGCTGGAATATCAGAGAGGAAACATACCACAATCAATTCTCATCTAGCCAACTTCTCAGGCCGAACAGGGTAAATGCTATCTTTAAGAGTCTTCAACCTGACTGGTTGCGCCTACATAAAGCCTCAAACTCTGCTTCTCCTTGCCTTAAATATCTTTCCCACCCAGTTATTTTGCTTCCAGGTTTAACTCTGCATCATAATCCTAGAGTTAGAATTAAAGATGTGGGCTACTACTGCTTGGTTGTTAGGCCTTGAACTCAGAGAAACACAGGAAGATCTCTGTCTCCAGAGTGATGAGATTAAAGGCATGGGTTACCACTCTCTGACCTTTAGGGCTTGACTCTGCGTGATTCTGTTCTCTGATATTCCAGGATGATTTTATTAAATATAAAATTTATCACCAGGCTTGAGAGATGACTCAGTGGTTGAGACACTGACTGTTCTTCTAGAGGACCCAAGTTCGATTCCCAGCAACCACATGGCAGCTAACAACTGTCTGTAATTCCAAGATCTGACACCCTTACACAGTTATACATGCAGGTAAGACACCAGTTCACATAAAAATAAATAAAAAATTAATAAAAAAAGAAAAAAAAAAGCACCACCAGTAAGCCATAACCTTAAAAATATGCAGCCAGTCTCGTAGCTAAAACAACTGCAAACTAAACCTACTGTGAAGTTTCATTTTATACCTAAAAAAAGAATCAGAAAAACTTTTAAAAGTTATGAAAATCCATGCCTGCAAGGCTTTAGAAGAGGAGATAAGCTTATGCATTAATGAAAGCAATGTAAATTGATCCAGTTTTTTCTGAAGGGCAAAATAGTACTTTATTGAAAGAATCATAAATATACCTAACCCCTGACCAAGGGATAGAATTTATCCTGAGGAAAAAAATGTTTAATAAAAAAGAAAAAAAAATGACACATAGAATGTTTATTTTATGATAGTAAAACGCTGGAAGAAAGCTCAGATTCTTCTGACCAATGCTGATCATAGAGGGTAACGGCAGTATATTAAAATGATATACTCCAGTGACATTTCAAAATGATCAATATGAAAATGATATAAGAAGTAGACAATGTTTGGTTAAATAATGTTACACAAAAGGGAGCCTGCAAGACCGAACTATTACTATACCTTAAAGAAGTATGAATATGCATGGGTCAAGAAAGAAAAGCAGATGGAGGGAATTCTTCAAAATAGTTTGAGAACAACAGATTCATAATCTTTTTCTGCAAAGTTGTTAACTATTAGATTTTAATTTTTTAATGCTATTATAAATAATTTTTTCTTTGTAGGATCCTGAACTGCCTTAAAGAAATAGTTAGCAAGTCAACAGATGACAGTGTTTCCATTTAGTTATCTGAACTTTATTGAATAGATGATAGATACATAGATAGATAGATAGATACATAGATAGATAGACAGATAGATAGATAGGTTCTCACTGTGTAGCCCTAACTGGCCTGCAGCTCTCTATGTAGATCAAGCTGGCCTAAATATCACAGAAATCTGTCTCTGCCTCTCAGATGCTGGAGTTTAAAGCATGCCTGTCTAAAACTGTAGTTAGAAAGAAAAAAAATAAATAAAAAAGATCCAAGTGATAGCCAAAGCTCTTTCAGACCCCAGGGAATGGTCCAGCCCAGAGCTGTTTCCTAGGCAGTGAGTAGGTCAGCACCACAGGGTGCCAGAAAGAGACTTGAGAAACCGGACTACATAGGTTGTGCTCTGCTCTAAGTTCCTCCATTGATTGGGTAAAACATTGGTGTTTTCATGCTGTGCCTTGTCTTCAGAGACTCCATTTTACAAGCAGCCCTGATTATTGTAAAGCTGGAGGATATGCTTTTGGGCAGACACCTGCACTGCACCATTTTCCTGGCACAGACTGAGAGATAGGATAGAGAAGACAGCAGACTATACATTTGCCAGGATAAGCAGGGAATTGAGGAGCATGTGGGCACATTAAAATTATATCAGAAAAAGTGGGCCCAAGAACTTACTGGACACAACAACCCAAGGAAATGATGTAATTCCCTTACCTGGACCTCATAAAAGGATAGACTCCTGTTATGCCCTCATGTAAGAATTTCCACCAGGGAGACTGGACATGTTGTTATGAGTGGAGATTTTATTGCTGCCTACAGAGAATGAGAACCTGAGTGGATCACCTAGCTCTGCACAGATGGGTAGGAGAGTGTTGCCCCAACAACGAGGCGGGGGGGGGGGGGATGTTAAAGAAAAACCTAAGTAATCAAGATGTGACACACCTTGATGTTCCAGGATTGGGCAAAGGGGTAAGGTGCAGCAGCCACTGGAGTTTTCTGGTGCGAATCTAACCTTTGAATCCATTGGCTGCTTCGGAAGTTCACTCACAGACCTGGGCCCTGCCACCAGAATGAATCCAAGTCCTTACATTCCTAATTCTGAAATGGTGACAACCCCACTCATCTGCCATGTGACCACTAAGTTTGTGCATCAAGAGACTCACATGAAGAGAACTCCCAACCATCCTAGGGATTTGGCTTGGCTTGGTCTCTATTGTTGATGCAGCCAACTCAAAACACTACCTTCCAGTCTGGTCCCGTTTGCCTGTCTGGCCTTGCCTCTATTCATCCACCCATTTGCTCTTCAGTTCCATTTCCCCTTTTAGCCTCTGCAGCTGGGCTCAACTCAAGACCTGCCCTAGAGCCTCTCAAGAGACCTCCAGCTGGTCAGCTGCGATTCATCCCCACAGGATTGTTTACATCTCTATCAGTTTCCCAGCTCTGGCTTCCCCTCTTTCCCATTCCTAGATTTTTGAACCTTCTGTAGCACTCCTCTATAACAGAGAGAGAGAGAGAGAGAGAGACAGAGAGAGAGACAGAGACAGAGACAGAGAGAGAGACAGAGAGAGAGACAGAGAGAGAGACAGAGAGAGAAACGAGTAGATAGCTTGCCAGGCACCAGCCTCGGAAGCTGCTAGGTCCCAAGAGGATGTAAGGTGTCTGTCAGCAAGGGAAGAAGGGAATCAGGCACAATGGTTGGGAGAATCTCGTATTTCTGACTAACTAGCATTCAGGTTGTTTCTTTATTTATACAGGTTCATAAGACAAAGACAGACTCATGATTTTTTTTTTTTAAGGTATAGATTACATTACTTTGTCTCTGGATACATGTTTGATTTTCTATAACATGTTGG
Source organism: Sigmodon hispidus (assembly GCA_004025045.1). NCBI lineage: Eukaryota > Metazoa > Chordata > Mammalia > Rodentia > Cricetidae > Sigmodon > Sigmodon hispidus. The sequence goes on along the minus strand of PVIH01002633.1, from coordinate 157,842 downwards.
GGTCGAAGATTCAGTTACAATTAACAGGTCCAGATAGAACAAATTTTGCTTTTTATCATAGGCCCATACCCCTATTTCAAAGACTCTTTTAGACTATTTTGTTAGTGAAGGACCCTGGGTTCAAAGGCCCACCCAAGCATTCAGTTCAAATACTCAGCAGAGCACCCGCTATGAGAAAACAAACTAAATGGCCGTAGTCAACTCAGGTGACCATTAGGACACGATGGTTGAACCTGTGGTAAAAATACCAGAAGTTCCAAGCAGAATAGCTGTGACCAACACCAGGTTGTAAAAACCCTCTAACCAGCTGACCCTAAGGCAACCTTACGATTTTAGTATGACTTTTAAAGTGACCAATCATGTATTACCCCAGTTACTATGGTGATTTTATGGTTTTAGCCTTTAAAAGAGATAGGAGATTGTTAATCCAGGCCACTCTCTTGCTCTGGAGGGGGAGATAGCCCGCCTGTACAGACGAAATAAATCCTCTTGCTTTTTGCATCAACTGGCCTGGAGTCTGGGTTCTTGGGGCCCCCCTTCCCGAGGATAGTACCCTGAGCCTGGGTTCTATCAGTTAGGACAAGCATACTTACTATATAACAGCCTGTTTCCAGACTGGCAGCATTTGTGGCTTCAAAGAGCTAGGTAAATAGAAAATACCTGAGCCGGTTCGGGTGAATCAGTATAGCTTGGATAGTGAATTTCCTAAGAGTATTGTAGGGTCTGAGAAAACACTGAAGAAAGAATCCATACTTAATAGTACCCAAGAACAAGATGTCATTGTATACAAGAGCTTAAGGCTAGAACATAGCTAAATGACACTTCTGTATTGATGGCCTCTGGCAGGAGTGTGGGTGAGGAAGGACTCATTTTCTTTAAGGGTCTGGCCACAGGGAGTTTAATTATGCTCCAGTAAGTAAATGAACAGCATGAACCGGCATTTTTTGTTTTTTTTTCTAATATTTATTTATTTATTATGTATACAGTATACAGAAGAGGGCATCAGATCTCATTATAGATGGATGTGAGCCACCATGTGGTTGCTGGGGATTGAACTCAGGACCTCTGGAAGAACAGTCAGTGCTCTTAACCTCTGAGCCATCTCTCCAGCCCGAACCAGCATTTTTTGTAAATGGGGAGATTATAAGAGTGGGTATGAATCTGAGAGGAGTGATAACTGAGGTTGATGGAGTGCATGATGCAAAACCACCCAATTATATATATACATATATATAATATATAAATATATATATTATGCAAGAATGAATCGAAATGCAAAAGCAAGGTTTATTGAAAATTATGAGCCGTGACAAGGACCTCCATCCAGCACACAGGTATGGCAGTGGCTGGAAGAGATACCTGCCTCTTTGCAAGCTGGGTCTTTAAAGGCAAAAATCACAAGATTATACATCAATTAGGGGTCTTAGTATGGCTACAATTCTGATCAGCTCCTTTAGTTGGGGACTTTCCAGAATTCCTCTGTTATCTTAGCTGGCTGTTTGCCAAACCTTCCCTAGATTATCTCCTGGGTGGGGACATTCTATGGCTATCAAATGGCCTCCAGTCACCTCTCCTACTGGGACATTAATTTAAGTGCTATCAGATAGCCCCCAGGCTACCTCTCCTGTTTGTACTTTTTGGCCAGTTCAAACTGAAACCTGGGGTTCGAAAAATGGAGGCACTTCTCTGGTTCTTCAGATGGAAGTATCAGTATCTATTGTTTGGCGTTACACAATTTATTGGCTTTGTTATAGTGCCCCGGGGAAATGACTCCAACGGACTAAATGTATTGTCTGATGGAAATACTGACAAAACCAAAATGACTGCAGCTGACTGCTGGTCACCAAGGCAGTGGTAAAATCAGTGACTCATCATTTTTAGGCATAGACATATAAAGAAAGTCTGCATCCCTGGTCAGAAAAGAGGCCAAGGGTATCAAATCCAACACACCATTTTGTTGTATTTTATTTATGTGGGTATTTCCCCTGCATTTATGTCTGTGCTCTATGTGAGTGCCCAGTGGTTCAGAAAAAGGCATCAGATCCCCTGGGACTGGAGCAATAGCTAGCTGGGAGCCACCTGGGTGCTGGGAATTGAACCCAAGTTCTCTGAAGGAGTCCCCGGTACTCTTCACTAATTCAGCCATCTCTCTAGCCATAGTACAGTGTTTCTTTCTGTGCTGGCTTGCAAAAGAAGAATGACTTTTAAAATTTGTAGTGTTTTGATGGAAATCCAAAAGACACCAATACTTTATGACATTTAAAAATTATGTGAAATTTGGCCCTGTTAGATGGTTTAGTGGGTAAAAAGCACTTACTGAGTGAGCCTGATGGCCTGATCTTAAAAGTTGTACCCTGACCTCCATACACCTGTAGATTACTCCACCACACACACACACACACACACACACACACACACACACACACACACACACACACACACAAGATTTAAAACTTTTAAGTTCTGGGGCTGGAGAGATGGCTCAGCGGTTAAGAGCACTGACTGCTCTTCCAGAGGACTAGGGTTCAATTTCCAGCACCCACATGGCAGCTCACAATTGTTTATAGTTCCAGTTCCAGGAGACTCAACACCCTTCACAGATACATATGTGGGCAAACACCAAAGCAATTAAATAAAATTTTAAAAAAAGTTTGAAATTTAAGTTCTATGTAGGTAGCAAGAACACGTTCACACAGTCACACCTGTGTATTCTGTGGCTGCATACAGGAAATGCAAATTTTTAAAAAGTTTATTCGCTGAGATGCAAAGGAAGAGTGAGATTTTTCGCATTTTCATTATTAAACACCTGTCAGTGCTCATTCTCTGCATATCCTTTGGAGATGTATAAAAATCTTTTATAAAGCTTCTCTAAAATCTCTGGTCAGTTTTAGCCTCTGGGAATGTTTTCACAAAAAAGCAGGAAGCCATGGCTTTGAAATGCAATTGTCACAGAAACCTGTGTTCTTATCTCCCAAATTCCCTAGGAGGGAAGAAGCATGATTTTGGCTCACATGGACTCCAGAGATGAGAAAATGTATTATTCTTTTGGATTAAAGGTAATTTAGTTGGTCACCCCAATTACCAAGTGGCTATGGAATGAATTGTGTGTGTCAAACAGTGTTTTCAAATCTTTTTACTTGAAGACTATTTTCATTTATCTTAGAAAGTATGTGACTGGTGTTTGGCTGATAACATTAAAAGGTGAAATTTCATTCTTTAGAGTCTGTTTTAGCAGATTGCTTGTAATAAATATCATTTTGTCTTAATAGGTATTCATAATAAATAATTTCCTTTCCCCCCTCTTTATGACAATGCTTTCTGGATGGTTAGTGTTACCAGGAAGGCTGGTGTCCCTTCTTGGAGTTCTCAGTTTCATTAGTAAAAGAATTTAAATGGACTCTGAAGGCAATTTTATTAGAGCTTAAAAGAAATACTGCAGGGCAAGCAAGCAAGCAGTAAACATCAACATCTCCTGGGGGAGGAGGATGGTGGGGAAGAAGAGATAGAGGCTATTTGAGCTAAATTTACGTGGTCATCAATGGAAGTTAACCCAAGGCCAGAAGGGAAGGATGACCTTCAGAGAAAGCCTAAGAAAGTGCTGGGGAGAGAATGGTGGCTGGGTGAGGGGGTGGGGTGGGAAGTGTAAAAAGAAGGAAAATAGTTACAGACAGAGCTCACAGGGCCTCCCAACTGGTCTGTCTGTAGTGACTTCACAGAAGGTAGAGTGTCTGGAAGGGAAAAAGTTCATTAACTCGTCAAAGCATTAATTACTCCCTCATTTGTTTATCAGGACACTGGCTAAATCTACCTTCTTGAGTGGTGGTCTCCTAGGTGATTGGCTAGCCCACCTACATTAGTGATTATGTTTCAGGTAGCTTGGAATCTTAGGTCTTCACCATTGACATGGTACATAGTCACACACCCAGGAAAAACACCCATACACATATTTTTTTTTTTTTAAAGTTTCAACTACTGGAAAGAGAAGATGTGGTACTTATATACGGTAGAATTTTCAGCTGTAAAGAAAAAAATCATGGCATGTAGGGATGCAGGTGAACTTGAGATCAGTGTTTATAAAGATAAATGCTGAATTTTTTCTGTCTATGCTGACTCTACATTTGTGTGTGTGTGTGTGTGTTTGTGTAAAATAGAATGAGGAAGCTAGGGTTCATATATGAGAGATAACATGTGCTTGCCATTCTGAGTCCGGGTATCTCATTTAATATAATTTCAAGGTTGGCTCATTCTCCTACAACACATTTTCTAATTTCATTTTTTTCTTCTGCAAAATAGGAGCCATGTTGTTGTCAAGGAGCCACATTGCTAGACATTGTAAGTCTCCATACCTTATAAAAATAAGTTTGTTTCCTAAGCCTAATGAATCCTATAAATCTTGTTTTTCAGCTTATGCTGAGCTTGGGACCCCATGATGTATACCCACCCCTTTGCCTCGCTAAACTCCTGATCCTGTGATAGATGACAGACATTTTGCCTTACAAAAATATGTCTTCCCAGATACCTTGATGATTTCATTCCTATTCCACAGGACATATTCTTACACTTATCTGCCCCACAGGCAGCCTTCAGCCCTGAGACCCTCATTCTTGTGACCAGGTGCTAACAACCAATTACCTCAAGAACTGTTTTCTATCAACCCTAACGCTTTCCCTAGAAAAAGGACCTCAAAAGCCAGTGAGGGACTGCTCTCTAAAATTCTGACTTGGAGAGAAGTAGCCAGCTGACCAGTTCTAAATATAGATTGCTCCAATCAGACAATCATGAAACTGTTTTTTCCCCTTTAGGTCTAATGCTCTATGGGAAAATAAAATTCCATTGTGGATATGTCCCATATCCTTATTTTGATTATTTATTAATCAGGCAATGAACATCAAAGCTAAAACAATCATGGGTATGTGTTTCTGTAGTAGGATATACAGTTCTTTGGTTCATGTGTAAGAGTGATATATTTGGGTCATATAGTAAGTAGTTCTAATTTTAGTCTTTTGAGAAACCTCTGCATTGATTTTAAAATTTTAACTTAATATTTCTTAGCTAGTCTCTTGCTATCTGGTTCTGGCTGCCCTGGAATTTACTACATAGACCAGCTTGGCCTAAGACTTGCTCAGCCTCCTTGAGTACTGGTATTGTTATGCCTGTGCTGAAGAATTTCCACGATCGCCACCAGGGAGGCTGGATATGCTGTAAAGAGTGAGGATTTTATTGTTACATACAGGTAGGTACCCACGAACCTGGATCTATAGCCTAACTCTCAGCACAGCATAAAGGCTAAGAACCCTGAGACCCGACGGGTGGGGATGGGTGGAGCTTTAAAACAAAACATACATAAGCATGATGCCACACATCTTAGCATTCCAGGATTGGGCAAAGGGGTAAGGTACAGCAGCGCCTGGTGTGAATCCAACTTTTGAATCCATTGGCTACTGCACAGTTCACTCGCAGACCTGGGCCCTGTCCCCAGGTATCAATGTGTGAATGAATCCAGGTCCTTACAGTATGAAAGACATGTGCCACCAACAATTTTGTAAGTATTTCATTAAGCAATTTTTTATCTATGTTCTTCATTGATGTCCTCATTCTAGAGGCAGTGGGCCATGGGAGAACGGAGCCTAAAAACAAGATGGACTAAAGTCTCATGCAATAGCTAGCTTTATTTAGACCATCAGACACTTTATATTCTGAGGGACTGTATTCAGACATTTTGGATCATGTTCAGACACATTGAAATAATAAATCTGTAGTTTCCCTTGTTATTGTGTTTGTGGTGTTTAAATGAGAACAGTTCCCACAGATTCATATTTGAATACTTGGTGCCCAGAAGGTGGAACTGTTTAGGATGGATTAGGAGGTGTGGCCTTGTTGGAAGAGGTGTGTCACTGGGGGTGAGTTTCAGAACAGTCCTGCCATTCTCACTGTGTTCTCTGCCTCTGCTTGCAGTTCTACATGTGAGCGCTCTGCACTGTTCCAGGTATCTGCTACTGAGCTCTGCCATCATGGACTATTTTGCTCTGGAACCATAGCCCAATAACCCTTCCTTTTATGCGTTGCCTTAGTCATGGTGTTTTATCACAGCAACTGGAAGTAATTGAGACAGAGTAATGTGTACTATTCGGGGTTCTCCAAAGAAGTAGAATGGATAAAATTGATATTAAAGGGAATTCATTAATATATGTCTACGGGTAGGCCAACAATGGCTATTCCACACCAGAAAGGTCAAGAATCCAGTAGTGTTTAGTCTATGGAGTTGGATACCTCTGCAGTCCCAGCCTGGTGCTAGAGCCCCAGAAGGTTCCTGGAGAGTTGCTGGCTTTCAGTCTACCTTACAATCCTGAAGAAATTGGATTTAATATTAGCGGTAGAAACGAAGTAGATAAATTTACCAGCAATGAGTAAGGGCAAGCAGGCAAATAGGGAAACATCTTTTATGTAGCCTTTTATGTAGGCAGAAGGTGTAGTCCAGATTTAGGGTGGGTCTTCCTGCCTAAAATATTAAGGAAGTCTCTAGCAGGTGTGTCCATCAGCTTGTTTTTTTTTTTTGTTTGTTTGTTTTTTTGGGTTTTTTTTTAGCATATTCCAGATATAGTCAACTTGACAACCAGGTATTACATGAATTCTACTTGGTATTATAATAACAACAACAACAACAACAACAGCAAAAACCAGAGCCAGATATTGGGGAAAAGCTGGAATATCAGAGAGACAGAGAAACAAACCACAGCCACTTCTTACCTAGCCATCTCCTCAGGCCTGTCTCCACAAATCCTCTGACTCCAAGCCTGTTCGTCCTCAGCCCAAAAGGAAAGTGCCAGCCAAAACTGACCTCCTTCCTCCTCTGTCTCCACCCTGCTATCTCATTTCCTGGTTCAACTTTCCTAGTGCTGGGATTAAAGGTGCATGCCACCACTACCTGGATCTATTAGGCCTTGAACTCAAAGTAATCCAGAGTTCCTGGATCAAAAGATTAAAGGCGTGGATCACCACTCTCAGACCCCAGGGCTTGGCTCTTTGGGTGGCTCTGTCCTCTGATATTTCACACTATTTTTATTAAATATATAATATGTCATCACAACCAAGGCTAGCTATAGTGCTTTTAGTAACAGGATAATACTGGCTTCACTGAATGAATTTGGTACTGTTCCTTCTCTTTCTGTTTTGTGAGGAGCTTGAGAAGTGTTGGTGTTAGATCTTCCTTAAAATTTTGGTAGTAGAAGCTGGTGGTGCATGCCTTTAATCCCAGCACTCAGGAATCAGAGGCAGGAGAACTTCAGTTGTTGGTTTTGCACGTGAGAACAGACACATTACCTGCTGCCACACTGTAGTTTATTTGAGGAAGTTGCCAGAAAGGTGCAAGGGAAGAGAAGCAGGAGGAAAAAAGAATGACCCTCCTTATAAGAAAACAGGTGGGCACAGATTTACATAGCCATGCCTAGGGGGGCATGCCCTCCATACTCTGTGCCATGTCAGGTTATTGGACTAGCACGTTTACCACATAGCTTCTATGTGCCAGGAATTCTTACATCAGTGAGCTCAAGATCATCCTGGTTTCACAGTTGAGTTCCAGCACAGCCAAGGCTGGCTCTATAGAGAGACTCTGTCTTAAATCAAACAAAAATAATTGATAGTATTTAGCAGTAAATTCATCCCGTTCTAGACCTTTCTTTGTGAAGAGAGTTTTAAAAACAGATTTATTTCATTTTTGACTATGTGTGCATGCCCCTGTGTGTGTGTGTGTGTGTGTGTGTGTGTGTGTGTGTGTGTGTGAGCATGAGGGAGCGCACACATGCAGGTGTCCATGGCATCAAGAAGGGGTAGGAGAAAGTTCGAAGAAACTGTCTCTACTTTCCACTTGTGGTACTCAATTTCAGTTATCAATGTGATAAGATTGAAAATCACCCAGGAGCTGGGTGTATCTGTGGGGTTATTTTAAGTAAATGTAGGTGGGAAGACCTGCCCATTATGGGTGGCACCATTCCCTAGGCTGAAATTGACTGTTATTGGGAACAGGAAAAGCTCCTTGTTGCCATTCTGACTTCAGACTCTATTTTACCTGTAGGGTAAAGCAAAGGCCAAGTTCCCAAGCCCTGGGGAGGAGCTGGGAACCTTCCAATAGCTGATCCATGTCCTCCTTAAACAGTAAAAATATTGTTATGCATCTTAGTTCTCTAAAATATTATAGGTTCCTAACAACAGAAGGAACAAATGAATCCGATTGGTTGGACTGAACAGCTTACATTCTGTGAGCTAACTTCTTTGGACTCTCTCTTCCCTTAGTTGGGCTTAAAAGGAGCTCCTTACTTCCCTCTCCGGGTCTTCATGGTCTTATCATTGTGTGGGATGGAAGACCCCAGCATGCTGGAATAATAATCGCTCTTGTTGATTGCATACACAGTTGATAGTCCTTTATGGTACTTCTCCAGGACACTAACAGTACCAACAGACTGATATTGGAATTACACTAAGGAATTACCTCAAAGCAGAGAGGTATAGTGTTCATAGAAACTTGAATTATAAATATCACTTCTATTGTGACTATAAGAAGGAACCAAGGAGCTGGAGATATGGCTGGAAGAGCACTGACTGTTCTTCCAGAGGATCTGAGTTCGAGTCCCAGCATCTACATGGCAGCTAACAATTGTCTGTAATTCCAAGATCTGACACCCTTACACAGTTATACATGGAGGCAAAACACCAATTCACATAAAAAAAAATAAATATTAAAAGAAGAAGGAACCAAGCAGAAACCATTTTGAATAAGCCTTCCATTTTGAAAAGTAGGGTGAAAGTTTAAATTCCCAAGACCTTCCCAGATCACCCTGGGTACGTGACAACACTGATGTCCTGGTGGGCAAGTCACCATGCCACTGTTGATAAACCAACCAATGAGGACAAGTATATCACAGGAAATTATCCTAGGAAAGTCCCTTATCCCTGAATCCTGATTGATGGGAAATATAACTCGAATTTTGTACAGATGCTTGCAGTTTTCTGCTTAAATACTTGTTGAAATGAATGTTCAGGGACACAGTCAGCTCCTGAGTCTGTACTCCTGTCCCTAGGCAGTTAGTTTTGATGCCCAATTCAATAAAGATGTTGCCTGGTGTGGGCTCTTGTGCTTGCTTGGGTTGCTTCAGACTCTTGGATCCTACAACATAATTTTATTTATTTATTAAAAAAAAATCATTTAGCTTTATTTATGTGCATTGGTATGAAGGTGTCAGATCTCTGGAACAGGAGCTACAGACAGTTGCAAGCTGCCATATGGGTGCTGGGAATTGAACCTGGGTCCTCTGGGAGAGCAGCCAGTGCTCCTAACCCCTGAGTCATCTCTCCAGCCCCCAATTTTATTTCTTATAAATTGATGGTATGAGGAAAACTAGAAGCCTTTTGCCCAGCTCTGGAACGCTTAAGTCCTAGGCAAGAAGTTACCAGTGTTCTTTGTGGTTTGGGTCCAGAGACAAAGTCTAGGGAGTGTGGCACTCTAGCATACTCAATACTCACATACCTAACTGTGTCCTCTATACAGGGGTCCAACAGTGGTTTGGATCAGATGATCAGCGCCACCTGCAGGCAGAATGCCGAAAATTGGTTCAGCATTTTTAAAGATAGGAAAAAACAAAACAAAATAAAAAACCAAAACAGTAAATGCTCTTCTGTGGGTCTCTGGCCTTCTTTATACTGTTTCAGTTCTTTGGGATTAAGTAACAATATGCAAGCAAGGTCTGTCTTTGAAGTGTCTCTGAGTTTGACAGACCAAAGAACATGACTTCTGCTCATATTTGACAAACTTTAATGCAATCTCAGGGATACAAAATATATACATTAATCAAGCACTTACTGATAACAACTCATAAAGTTATTTTAAGATAGTTCTTGAGTTCACATATGCTTTTATCATTTACTAAAAATGGAAGCAAATTTGCATACTACAACAAATGTTTGTCTTTCACAAAAAGAACTAAATCTTGGCTGAATATTTGTTACTCCAGGACATGAAACCTTTTCAAATTTTTTCCAGATGTTTTTTAAAAATTTATTTAGCTTTACTTATGTGCATTGGTATGAAGGTGTCAGATCTCTGGAACAGGAGTTACAGACAGTTGTGAGCTGCCATGTGGGTACTTGGAATTGAACCTGGGTCCTCTGGGAGAGCAGCCAGTGCTCCTAATCCCTGAGCCATCTCTCCAGCCCTCAGATTTTTCCAGAGTCAATGAATATTTTTATTTCACAGTTATCAGTGCTGAGAATCTTGCTTTGAACTAAATACACAACATAAAATATTTTTTTTTAAAAAAAAAACTTCTTTATTTATTTAATTATTTGTCTTGGTGTCTTGCCTGGAACTACAGACAGTTGTTAGCTGCCATGTGGGTGCTGGGAATCGAACCCGGGTCGTCTGGAAGAGCAGACAGTGCTCTTAACCGCTGAGCCACCTCTCCAGCCCCACACAACATAAAATATTTAAGAACCATTTCAGAAAATAGTAGGTAATTCTGATTTCATTTCAAGCCAAAATTCATTGAAAGAAATTTAATTTTATTTATTTTTACCTTATGTGCATGAGTGTTTTGTCTGCATGTGTGTCAGTGTATCACATGTGTATGCAGTGACCACAGAAGCCATGTGTGTCAGTGTATCACATGTGTATGCAGTGACCACAGAAGCCAGAGAGTGTATCATATTTCCTAGAACTGGTGGTCGTGAGCTGCCATGCAGGTGCTGGATTCTAACCTGCGTCCTTTGGAATAGGAGCCAGCTCTCTTAAATGTTAAGCTATCTCTCCAACTCCTGAAATGACAATTTTTAAATCTAAGCATTCTAACATGATGCAACCCAAAAATAGACTAATTTGATAATTACATGCTGAAGAACGATAGCAGGGAGGTATTAAAAGTCTGTTTTCTATTACTAGGATATTATGTTTCCATATGAACAGAAACTTTGCATACAATAAAAACTGCAATCTGTATCATACCATAGTCTCTCATCTGAGTTTCAGTGTTTTAGAGTGTTCATTGGTGTTGTCTGGTGTGAAGTCCTCCTCTGAGAAGCGAGCGTGTGTGCTCAGAACAAGGCTGCAGTGACTTCGGAGAATACAACACTGGAAAGCAGAACCAGAAGCAATGACGGTTATGCATCTGATTTTGAATTCATTTCTTGGTCATTGTGCTTTCAGAAGCCTTTCGCTGTTACCAAGCTTTTTTTTTTCCACAAGCCTCACACTGAGTATGTCATCTGCCGGATTATAATCCACAGAGAACATGACCCAACCCCCACGATACCTTGCTACTGTTGCCGGGGGAAGTCATGACTGATGCTACCAGCATATTGTACATGTCTTCTTTGTCCTAACATTTATAAATAACTTGGACTTTTCTATCTTCAAAATATTTAAATCTAAGAAATAAAAATAGAAACTTCCCCAGCCCCAAACCCTGTTGTATAAGATTTCTGGACCCGTTTGGGCCAGAGATTCTGACATTGCCCCTGGCTGCTTTTATCCCCCAAAGAAATGATTCAGGTGCTTATATTAATTTCATACTGTTTGGCCTATGTCTCAAGCACATTACTAGCTAGCTCTTTCATCTTAATTTAACCCATTTCTAGTAATCTACCTGCCACGTGTCCCAGCCCGTGGCTCACCTGGATTCCTTACATGGTTCTTCTTCGTGGGGGGGGGGGGGTCAGATGGAGACTGACTGACTCCGCCCTCCTTCTACCTATCTCTACTCTAATTGCCTGCCTATTGCTACGGTGCTGGTCATGGGCCAAAACAGTTAACTTTATTTACAGCATACAGAGGACATTTCCACCACAAACCCCATTCCCCAATCACTGCCTGACTCTAGGTCTTCTCGGTCAGTCAACCTTCTGGAAAGATCTGGGTAGGTTAGCTGCTTCTACTTCTTTCTTTCTGTTTTCTCAGATCTCTTTAGGCTCCCTTCCCTCTCTGTTTTCCAGAAGATGGGGCTGCTAGGGGCCCGCAGAGGAAGGGAAGGCAAAGCCTCTTTAACACGGTTTATTCTCTCGTGTGTTGAGCATACATACACACCCCTGTCCCAATCCGCCCCCCTTACTCCCGCCAGCACTACCTACTATTCAGCCTCCTACTGCGCCCACTCCTAGATCACTTTTTTATCTCCTTCAGCAAATTCTGCCTGCAGTGGCCACTTAGAGCCCACTTTTTCCATGCCTCTCTGTCGTGTCCACATTAGCCAGTTTCCATTCATCTGCAACAACCCAAGTGATTTTGGGCAAGTGAACCACCACCCAGAGTGCTCCCCTATACGGTACACAGAAGAGGGCACCAGATGTCATCATAGATGGCTGTGAGCCACCATGTGGTTGCGGGGAATTGAACTCAGGACCTCTGGAAGAACAGTCAGTGCTCTTAACCTCTGAGCCATCTCTCTCTCCAACCTGAGTCCCAGCTCTTTTGCTCCAGCAACACCTGCTATTCTCCCTAGAGCTGTTTACCGTCCTAACTCCCGGGTCGCTCTGTTGAAAGTATGGTGCCTAGCACACGTTCCTCAAAACCGGGAGGAACCTTTTCTCATCACTTTCACAGATGAGAAAACAAAAATCTGAAGCAGGAAAGGCACGTCAAATTCTGATGGGTGGTCCCAAGTAAACAGGGAGCATCCCGAGAGGATCATTTTGTGAGCTCCTATCTTTTCTCATACAATGTTGGGTTCAGGCATACTGAAATTATCCTAGTGATTAGAGCAAAAGCTCAGCTGGGTGGATCGCGGGCGGAGCCCAGCTAGGGACCCGCTATGCAAGGTGCACTGGAGGCCAGAGTCTGGGGACCGCCAGCTCCCCGGGATTGATTCGCTTCTGTCGAGGGCAGGAGAAGAAAATGGGGGACTGGGTGTGCTCGGGGCCCTGGTGGTAGGGGTCATTATTCCAATCCGTGGACAACTATGTGAAAACAGAGACTAAGGGCGGGAGGAATTTCCAGGAAATGAAAGCGAAAGAGGTTAGCTCTAAGTTAACTCTGAGCAGTTTGCGGAGACCCGGCAGTTGCTGTTTCCGGAGCCAACCAGGATGGCAGCGTCCGGGCCGTTCCCGTTGCTGGTCGAGGGGTCTTGGGGCCCCGATCCCCCGAAGACCTTGATCAACAAGTTGCAAATGTACTTCCAGAGCCGGAAAAGGTCTGGCGGAGGGGAGTGCGAGGTCGTCCCGCAGCCCGGGAGCCGGGCTTGCTTCCTGGTGCTCTTCTCCCCGGAGGACGGTGAGGGGCGCGAAGGTCGAGGAGGGTCGCCCCGTATGGGGTTCAGGGACGGTGGTGGCACGCCCATAACTCAGATGCAGTCCTGTGGGAGCGGGAGATCCTGGGGGCAGAATCTGGGTGGCGAGCGCATCACGTAGGGGTGATTCCCCTTTGCTCGTCCAGGCGCTTCCTGGCGCTGTGAACCTTCTCTTCCTTTTTCTTCTTTTTTCTTTCTTCTTCTTCTTTTACTTATTTATTTTTTTAATTTTCTTATTTTTTATTATTCAAGTGGTGCAGGAAAATAATTGAAAAATATATGAAGTCCTTAGTGAGCTAGCACCGCAGGGTTCTGGGGACCGGGTGTCTTTGGGGGTTGAGCTTTGTTAGAGGAAAGCCCTGAGCTCTTGTGCCACAGCATAGGGGTCTTGTTCCTGCTTTGTCTTTTGGGCCCGGGGTGACGTGAGGCGGCTGCGAGCTTTGAGCCGGGTGGGGGCTCATCTCTGGAAGGCCCCGGAACAGTTAAGCAGTTCGATGTTCCCCCCTTCTGTCGGCTATCAGCAAGAGGCAGCGGGCCAGCCTTGTTTGTTTGCTCAAGTGTGTTAGCTGTCAAAGCCCCAGACCTGTGGCTTCCGGAAGGCCACCTAGGCCTCACCTGAGGTTTTGCAGATCAGGGTTAGCCTCAGAATGCAGACAATTCCTCCTCTTGTTCTTGGATTTGGAGAAACATTTGGGTCAGAGGAGAGGCAAAGAGGCCAGGCTAGAGGCAAGGTAACGGGCCAGCGGGATCCAAGAAGGAAAAATGAAAGAGAAGGGTGTAGACACAGGTTTTTAGAAAGCTTGGGTAGGAGGAGGTCACAAGAGACCCGCAGCTCTGACCCATTCCGGAAAGCAAGAAAGAACACCAGGGAATGCTCCATAGACAGCTGGCCGCAGAATCTGTTTTCTCTTTGCCTAGAGAAGTGGTTCTCAACCTTGCTATGATACAACCCTCTAATACATGTTGTGATGACTCTCAAATATAAAATTATTTTCATTGCTACTTTATATCTATAACTCTGCTACTGCTATGAATCATAGTGTAAATATCTGTTTTCTGAAGGCCTTAGGCTACTCTGAGAAAGAAAGGAGAGGTTCATCCCTCAAAAGGGTCCCTATAGGTTGAAAACCACTGCAGAGGGTCCCCAGTTTGATTCCAGTTTCAATACCCCAGTAAACATGACCCTTATGGAATGTGTTTGTGCCTAGTACTGTCCTCTAATATTGGTCACATGTCAGGGGTACAGACTACTGCACCCCTGTCACAGGGAGGATGGGGTAACTAGACACAGCCCCAGTTCTGTTCTAGACACTTTAGTACAGGGAGTCTAGAAGCCACCAGCCCTCTGAAGTGACCATTACATTGAAGTTTGAAAAGGCTCTGTTTATTGATAACCTCAAACTATCAAAATATAGATATAAAAATATATAAGATATTGCTAGTATAATAACATTCATAGCATGGGAAAATAATTATTTTTATGATACGATTCCAGTTCTAGATATCACAACAGACCCCTGGGCAGGTGAGGTAAAGGCTGCTGGGCTCACAACTGAAACATCAAAGGGAGATCTGTGCTTAGCTTTGTGCATCTGGGCTCCCAAGCCCACAGTCCCGCTCTTTGAAGTGGCTCAGGTGATCACTCTGATTTCACTCCCCACACAGATGACTCACTCAAAGCATATTAAAATTTAACATTGTTGAGGGTCAGTCTTTAGGGTGACTAGAATTTCCCTTCACTTTCGGTTTCCTATTCCAGGCATCACTTCCTTGGCAGCAAGTCAACAGAATTTCCCTGTAACAGATTTACCCGTGCGGTCCTAGGGCACTGCATGACATTCCTGTAGAGGGCACCACCATCCGTGCCAGAAGTACCAGTCTCTGAAATGGACGAATCAGCAGGGCCAGGCCAGTCGCCATTGGCCAGGGGTGCCTTCAGGGGCTAGAACAGAATTCTAACTGTGGATTAAGAAATTACAGAGGGGGGCTGGAGAGATGGCTCAGAGGTTGAGAGCACTGTCTGTTCTTCCAGAGGACCTGAGTTCAATTCCCAGCAACCACATGGTGGCTCACAACCATCTATGATGACATCTGGTACCCTCTTCTGTATGATGTATACATAAAAAAATAAATAAACCTTAAAAAAAAGAAATTACAGAGACAGGAAAAATAGACGGAGACACAAAATATAGAGTTGGGAGAGCTCTCAGTGAATACTGTAGCTAGCAGCCCCGAGTTTATTTCTCATGGGTTTTTTATATACCAGCAAGGGGAGAGGCAAAACCTTCCCCTCTCAATGACATCAGGTTCAAAGTACAGACAAGTTAAACACTTCCTCAATACTCTAAACATTGAGCAGTCACGCCTTTGGCCAAAACATCCTGTTATACAGCCTTGCAGGGATAAAACAAGCTTGGACCATCTGACTCTGAGTCAAGATGGAACAAGGTCACACTATGGAGTCTCTGTGGACCCCCACAACTCACTTTCTTTCATCATTTATTTTTATTTTATGTGCATTGGTGTTTAGTTTGCATGTATGTCTATGTGAAGGTGTCATATTTTGCAATCACAGGCAGTTGTGAGCTGCCATGTGGGTGCTGGGAATCGAACCTGGATCATTTCTGCAACCCTGCCCTTCACTTACTTCTTGGGAATCACATACTGTTATTGCCACAGTGGCTTTCTGGCAATACTTGTGCCCACACACATTGCGTACAATCTGAGAAGAGACCAAAGTCCAGGAAAAAAGAGGAAAGCGACACAGACGTGCATGAGGTCAGGTAGCTGGTTTCCACTTAGGTTGCACCATGCTCAGTCCCCTCACCAGCCCCCGTACAGCTTCTCTGGAGACTCCTGACTACTCGGTAAAGAGTCCCATGTTCCTTCTCAGATGGACTCTAGTGACTGTATGTGGGTGAACACCAAAGTGAAGTCCCGTTTGGCCAGCCCTGTTCATGGCTGAGGTGAAGAGCTAGCTGACTAGCTGCCCATCAGAGAATAACAGGAACCCAAGTTCAGCGCCAGCTGTGAACACCAAGGGCTCTGTTAGATTTTTCCTGGACCTGTTTGCATGGCCACGCCCCTCCTGTTCCTTTCTGGTTCTCCGGCTACGTTGGCCACGCCCCTCTTCTTTCTCTTCAGCTCTCCTCTTCGCTGGCCACACCCATCCTGTACCTTTCCTTCTTCATGGTCTGAGCTGCACTGACTTTCTTCTCTCTAGCTGCTGCTTCTGGTGGTTACAATTTACATTCTCATAGCTCTTCATGTGATTGGCAGCATTCCTCGAAAATACTTCCAATGGGGGAAACCTTTGCTCCAGAGGTGTTTATTTCTTTACAGCCACTCAGCTAGTTCGTAGGTGAGTTGGAAATTAAATGTCAAGTCTTGGGATTCTATTCAGTTTTCACTATAGTTCAGCTGTCTGGTGCTCTAATTCTGTTTTTTTTTTTTTTTTTTTTTTTTTTTTTTTTTTTTTTTTTTTTTTTTTTTTTTTTTTTTTTTTTTTTTTTTTTTTTTTTTTTTTTTTTTTTTTTTTTTTTTTTTTTTTTTTTTTTTTTTTTTTTTTTTTTTTTTTTTTTTTTTTTTTTTTTTTTTTTTTTTTTTTTTTTTTTTTTTTTTTTTTTTTTTTTTT
>PVIH01002633.1:0-140843 GCA_004025045.1 Sigmodon hispidus | reverse complement strand
AAATCTCTTCTATTTCATTTTTTTCCTTCTCCCTTTACTACCAAACATGGGTTGTTTATCATTGCAGGTTGAGGTGTTAGTTGAAATGGCTAGACTCCCAGTCTAGCAAACTGGGTCACCTCCCTAAAACATCACACCATGTTGATAGTCGTCCCTGTAATTATAAATACCTTTATCTTCAGCACCTACTGAGTACTGTACAGGTACCGTACTACGGAACTGTATTTCTTCAATGTAATACGCTTACTGACCAAAACAATCCCATTAACCTCATTAGTCAATAAGAAGACTGAGGCTTTGTAAGTCGGATTTGTTTAGCAGGATGCTAATGGTGTTCGCCAGTGTTCTGTTGCTATGAAAATGTATCTGAGATAATCAGCTTGAATAAAGAAAGGGTTTGTCTGGGCTCAACGATTTCAGAGTGTTTGGTCTCCAGTCAGTTGGCCTGCTGCTTTGGGGCCAATGGCACAAGGCAGCACACCCTGTGGAGAACTCCCTAGTTATGAAGTAGTATAGGAGGAAAGGGCTGGGGTCCTAGGATCACCCCCTCTCCCCCGGGGGATTTGACTACCTCTAGGCCCCACTTTCTAAAAGCTTCCATGACTTCCTCTTGGACTATGAGCTGGCAACTGTGTTTGTAATCTCAAGGCCCTTGGGTAACCTCCACAACCAAGTTAAAGCAATGCATATTAAAAAGTCATGACACATGGCAACAGATACTTTGATCCCGGCACTTGAGAGACAGAGGTAGGTGGATCTCTGTGGGTTTGAATCCAACATGGTCTGCAAAGCAAGTTCTAGGCCAACCAAGGCTACTTAGTAAGACCTTGTCTCAAACAAACAAACAAACAAAACACTGCAACTACAACAACACCCCGGTAAGTTTAGGGGCTGGGAGTGGTTCATTGGGTAAGATAGATTGGCTTTGTGAGTGTGAGGGACAGGTTTGGATCTCCAGCACTCTTGTAAACAGCTGAGCTTGGCTATATGTGCCCCGTATAGAGAGCAGAAATGGGAAGATCCAGAGAACTCCCTTAGCCAGCAAGCTTAGCCCAAAGGGCAACCTGCAGGTCCAGTGGGTGACCCAGTCTCCAGGCCAGAAGGCCGAGTGATTGGAAGGAAACATCCAGTGTCCTGCTGTGGCCTCCACGTCACCAGGGGACTCACACTCCTCAGGCATTACATGTACACAACATGAACAATGCACACAAAGTAAGTTTAAAGGTGAAATTAAAATCCATCTGATAAAATGCCTTTCTTTTCAAAAAACAGCTTGCTTCTTAGGGAAACTGGTTGAGCTGCTGGCTCATAATGGCAGAAATAATGAACTAATTATTTAAAGATTAATTGCAATTTGGCTTAAAAGTTTGTTTGTTTGTTTCAGTTCGGCAGAATGTTCTTGAGAAAGAGAATCATGAGTTAGTGTGGCAAGGAAAAGGGACATTCAAGTTAACTGTCCGGATGCCTGAAGACTCAGAAGCCTCAGTCTCTAAGGAGGCAGTTCCACAAAAGGTAAGGACAGGTTGTGTGGGAATCTCCATGAAGAAATATGGTGAAGATGTGCTGGGTGAGGTGTCAGAACGCCTTTAGTCCCAGCTCTTGGGAAGTAAAGGTAGGCAGATCTCTATGAGTTCAAGGCTAGCCTGATCTGCATAGTGAGTCCAGACCAACAGAGGCTAAGTAGTGAGACTGTGTCTCAAAAAAAAGATGAGGGCATGAGAACGGCAGCTTGGAACTATGGAGTGACAGACGGGGGCTGTGAACAAAGAAGCAGCTGCCATTTTTTTTGGCTTTTTTGGAAGAGTCAAGATTTCTAGGGTGTGCAACAGTAATAAATTTGAGGTGTAAAAGTTTGCATCTATTTGTCTTGGCTTATTCATAACCAGAAGCCTCCTGTTTTTTGGGTTTTGTTTTGTTTTGTTTTGTTTTGTTTTTGTCCTGAGAGGCCAGCAGTCCACACGATGTGTATTGTTCCCTCAGTTGTGGAGAAGATTGTGGGAGGCTCTGTGAAGTTCATGCACTGTGCTCACACAGTAAACATGAACTAAGTGCTGAGTGAGGCAGGCCATGGGCTAAGCTGCCTGACCCTTGGCATGAGCTGGAGACTCTTGTGGAGGCCTCATTTCATCAGTGATTACTGTGACCAGCTGTGATATGTAGCCTCAGATCCATTCACCAGCCAGTTCCCCAAGAGTGTCATTGTCATTTCAATTTCAATTAGTTTACATCTCCAGTCTGGCCCAAGAGGTGTTTTATTTATATATGATATGATTTGTAGTCACTGGGAGGTTGTGGTACATGCCTTTAAAACCCATCACAGGCAGAGACAAGTAGATCTCTGAATTCAAGGCCAGCCTGGTCTACAGAGTGAGTTCTCAGACAGCCAGAACATAGAGAAACCCTGTCTCAAAAAAACAAATAAAACAGAAAGAAACAAACAAAAAAGAAGCGATTTGTGTAATAATGTGTCTTACTGTTTGGGTTTTAGGAATCCAAAACAGAAAAAGATGCTGTGGAAACAGGTAAGTGTCAGCTAAGGAGGCCATGGTGTTCATTTGTTTATTAAATAAATTGCCTAGGGGAATCTTCCCTCTAGATACACACCAGGCAGGATCTGCTCAGCCTGGAGCCACCTGGAGTTGCCTCATCTTTCCAGTGTCAGTGAGTGTGTGGAGGATTCTCTGAGGGAGCCCCTTCAGCTGTTCAGGCTCCCATCAGAGGAACAGCGCCAGCTCTTTCTGGTGCTGGGTGATGTCTGCAGCTGTGAGAGGGGAGGAGGATCTGGGAGGTGCTGATGGGCACTTGTACTTGGGTGGCCAATACTAGCAAGGACATGTAGTGGATGCTGTGTCCCTCTCTGGGTGGCTGGGCTCTGTGAGCATTCGGTGTGTCTTAGGTGGACCCTAGCTTCCCAGCCCCAGCTCTTACTTCCTCATCTGCTTTTGGGAACAGCCAGCCCTGAGGCTGGGGTAGGATGTCCTGCTTCGATAAAGAGTGGGCAGGAAGGGCCTTGTCCTGCCCCGACTGAAATGAAGGAGCAACTAATAATACCCTTATAAAGTGTAACAAAGAAGGACCAGGCTGAGTAAGATATGCAAGAACAATCTAGAGGTGCAGACACTCATGTCTTAGGGAAAGGAATTCTTTCTTTCTGGGCATCACTCTGCCTTCTGGCCTGGAAACTGGGTCTCTCAGTGAACTTGAAGTTTGCCCTTTGGGCTAGGCTTGCTGGCCAAGGGAGCTCTTAGGGTCTGTCCATTTCTGCTCTCTACACTGGGCACATGTAGTGATTTCCAGCTGTTTATGAGGATGCTGGAGATTCATACTCCAGCCCCCACACTTACACAGGAAGCTCTCTTAGTCACTGAGTCATTTCTCATCAATACTGTTATAACGTTTATCTTTATTTTGTTCAGCATGAGTATGTACACAGCTTCAGATAGCCTCCCTTTCCTCCAGTGAGCCCAACACGAGTTGTCTAATTCACTGAACAGCTGATGAACCTCAGCGGTACGCCAAGTGCCAGCAATGCAAAGATGAAGAAAGCTATGTCCTGCTTTTGGAAGCTTGGTTCTGTAATTGCAGTACAGTACTGGAAAGACATACAAGGGACCATGTACACTCCACAGAAAGACAAAGCAGAAAAAAGTAATAAAATTAAATTATTGAAAACGATGACAAATAAAGACAAAACAATGCTACCTTTAGTTTTTAATTCACTAACAACAACAACAGAAACCACAACACTACATTTCAGTTTTGAATTCTCTAAAGCAAAAGCCCTACTATTTGAAATTTTCTTTTAGTGGAGTTAGCCATAGATGGGAAAGGGGGAGGGGAGTTTTCTTAGGATAATTAATGAAAACATGATTTAATACCTTACACCTTTCCTTGTTACTTCTAAATTTATCAGATGATATGGATACAAAACATTCTCCCAGCAATCAATCAGAAAAAACGGAAGATGTCCCCAAGGAATGTGAGAATACTTCTGCCATGTTGGCATTTGACAGACTGCCAGAGAAAGTGACTGACATAGTACTGACCATGCTAGTGGAGAATATTAGTGGCCTCCCCAGTGACGACTTTAGGCTGGAAGTGATTCGAGATTTTGACGTCGCCGTGGTTACCTTTCTGAAGCCTATAGGTGAGCCTCAGGGGCCCTGCATCCCCAGTCTTCTGGGCACCACTCAGAATCTGAAACATCTCTGAAAGTTTGACTTTTTGTTGTAGTGAGTAAACAAGGCCTCTAAGTCAATACCGACATCTTTCACCACAGATTTTTGGAAAGAGAAACAAATTTATTTGGAGATCCAGTTTGGGCATGTTTAATAGACTGCCCTTTATTATATGATTATTTGAGTGGGTTGGGGAGAGAAGAAGTAGAAAGTCTAAGTGATTCCAAGTGAAGGTGTTTGAACTCCCACTTTCCTGGAAGGCAATAATGCCAACAAACTTACCCTTAGTGCTGCAAGTCAGGCACCTGCTGAACTCTTCATGCGTTCATTTATTTGTTCCTTTCACCAGCCCTATGACAGGGCGCAGTGTCACTGGGGGATGCTGGACCTGGAGTTTAGCCCCAGCAGCCAACCTCCACACCCCTTTCTTCTGGCACTCTATGACACTTCCCCTTGGTGTAACCCTTTCATGGCCACACATGCAGAGATGAGGGAGCCCACTTAAGGGGGAAAAGGAATGCCCAGCTAGTAAGGTGTTAGGACAGGCAAAGGCTTTGCCACCAAGCCTGACAGCCTGATTTGATCCCTGGGACTCACAAGTTGTCCTCTGCCCTCCAAATGCACACACACATGCACTTACGTGTACACATGCATAAACATGAAGAAGAAAAGGAGTGTTCTGTTAGGTCATTGTCACAAGCAAGACCCAGTCTCACCTAGGAGAGGACAGATTTCCAAATCTAAGCCCCCATGTCCTATGGCCATGGTGGGTTGTCAGTCAGGCTCACAGGTGGCATGGTCAGAATCTAGTCTTGTTACTTAACTAGTTGTCTGAAGCTGACCAAGTTATTATTTTCTCTATTCCTTATCCACTCATCCATAAAATGGGAATGATCTAAGATCTTTCTTATCTAAATTCCTGTGGCAATTAAGTGAGATGATACTTAACACAGTGCCTGAGGTATGGTAAGGATTTTACCAGTAAAGAGCACTATTATTATTTCATGTTTATTATAATTTCTTATAAAGGGAACTCTAAAGATTTATTTATGTGTATGGATGCTTTGCCTGCAAGTATAGCTGTGTACCATAAGCATTGCAATGCCTGCAGAGGCCAGTAGAAGGCATTGAATCCCCTGGAACTAGAGTTATAGATGGTTGTGAGCATCCAGGTAGATGCTGGAAACTAAATCATAGTCTTCTGCAAAGATGTCAAGGGCTGTTGACCCCTGAGCCATCGCTCCAGACTCTTACAGGGGAACTTAAGTGATCTGTTCATTGAGCAACAGTCTTGAATACATTCTGTGTTAGCTTTCTGTTACTGAACCAGATACCCAAGATAATCAGCCTCCAGAGAGAGAAGTTTATGCTAGTTCACAGTTTAGGTGCTTTCAATTCATGATCTGTTAGCCCTGTTGCCTTGGGGTATGGTGAGGTAGATCAAAGATTGTTTATCTCAATGGCGAGAGAGAGAGAGAGAGAGAGAGAGAGAGAGAGAGAGAGAGAGAGAGAGAGAGACAGGCCAGGGTCATCTTGTCCCCTTTTTCTCCACTCAATAACTGGACCATTTCTCCCAGGCCTCACTTGTTAAAGGATCCACTATTTCCCAATAGCACCAAGTTGAGGTGTAAACCTTTAACACATGAGCATCTATGACAGTTTAAACCCAAACTGTAGTCACTATTATAGGCCAGGTTCCAGTTTAGGGGCAGAGGCACAGATGAATAAAATCATAGTTCCCTTTCTAGAGGAACTCAGTCTGAGAGGAGGAAGGTGGAATGTGTGTAAAGTAATATTTAAGATGAAAGAGAAGTTGTCGGACTGGAGAGATGGCTCAGCGGTTAAGAGCACTGGCTGTTCTTCGGGAGGACCTGAGTTCAGTTCCCAACATCCACATGGCAGCTAACAACTGTCTGTAATTCCAAGATCTGACACCCTTACACAGTTATACATGCAGGAAAATACCAATTCATATAAAATAAAAATAAATATTTAAAAAAAGAACATTAAAAGAAAAAGAAGTTGTCTCTCAGCTATAGTAACCTAGGAGGAACAGCAGACAACATGCATGCTTGTGCTTACCCGAGTGTGTCCTCCAGCAGCATCTCCTGACCATCTCCAAATGGCACCAGGCTTCACGATGCCTCCTTCGCTTATCTATTTGGTATTCCCCCCACCCCCCCGCCGGCCTTTAGTCTTCAAATTAGAGACTGTGTGTAGACCATATACACTCTGTGTGAGTCCTAGTTTTATCTGTTCCTTATTGAATCTCTGAAAGGCAATTCATTTGTGTTCAAGATCCACACCTTCTTGATGATACACAAGCAAAGACTTATATTCATTTCCCAGATTTCAGCACAACGATTGGCACATCACAGGCCCACCGTCCACCTGTTTATTTAAAAGAGATAGTTAGGCTGAGACCTGCGGATAAATAGGACCTACTGAAGAAATGGAGGGAGGCGGTAAACATAGCACTATTTTTGTAGAGTGGTTCAGTTTGATCCTTAGCATCACACCACAATAGCAGCACCTCTTGTCTCCCATGTGGGAGAAGAGCCTTGCACACCTGGGCCTTGCAGACACGGTAATTGTGTACAAGGACACGAGAGGAAAACTTAAAAAACATGACTAGCTGTTTTATTTTTGTTATTGTTGGTTTTTTGTTTTGTTTTGAGACAGGGCATCTTAGCAGTAGCCTTGGCTATCCTGGAACTAGCTCTGTAGACCAGGCTGGCCTCAAACTCATAAACTTCTGACTCTGCCTCCCAAGTGCATTAAAGGTCTGTGCTGGCTCATGATGTTTTGTATGTATGTATGTATGTATGTATGTATGTATGTATGTATGCATGCATGCATGTATGTATGTATGAATGCATGTATGTATGTATTTATGCATTCATGCATGTATGTATGTATGTATGAATGCATTATGTTTTGTGGCAACATGAAAATATGACTGAGAGCAGTACTTGGATATGTGGTTTGGAACTGGTGGCCTGCTGTGGTGTGGGCTTCTGCCTGTGGGCATAAGGGACATCAAGAGTCTTGAGAAACTGGGGACTAATTCCCCTTCTCAGTTGTAACTATATGTCTTCTATACCATATAGAGATGTTATTGAGGTTTTCTCATTTTAATTTTGTTTTGTAGATGCCAAAAAATTTATTGATGATTGTACCAGTCATCATTCAAACCGACAACTTAAGCTTGTCCCCAGACTTCTGGAAACAACAAATGTAGTCAGGGTGGAAAACTTACCTCCTGGGGTGGATGATTACCAGCTGCAGCTCTACTTTGAAAACCCTTTCAATGGCGGTGGAAGAGTCAACAGGGTTGACTGTTTCCCAGAAGAGAGTTCGGCGCTAGTTGAGTTTTGTGATAGCAAAGGTAATGTGTCTTGGCCTGCCCCCCGGGCATAACATGGTACATGCTGCATGAGAGAGCATCATGGGGAAGGCCTTACTAAATTGTGACCTCTGGGGTGGGCTCTCCAGCTGTGAAGATGATTTTGATTTGGTATAGGAATAAGAACATAGGGTCTGGGTTGGCTCACACAGGCAATTAGCTCAGCTACTTCCCTTCGTTTATGGAACCCTGACCTTTCATGGGCTCAGCTTTCTTACTGATAGCTAAATGTATAATAGAATCTCTACCTGAGAAGGCCACTGTCACATTAACTTTATGTAATTCACTCCTGTGAATTGAATTTAACTATGAAAGTTAAATTCTGGGCCTGTGCAGGAAGGGACAGGTGGCAGAATGACCTAACCAGAGGATTAAAACATTCTTTTTATACCAAAAATTTTTATTTTATCTGCATTGATGTTGCCTACATGTACATCTGTGTGAGGGTGTTAGATCCCCTAGAACAGGAGCTACAGACAGTTGTAAGCTGCCGTGTGGGTGCTGGGAATTGAACCTGGTTCTCTGGAAGAACAGCGTACTGCTCTTAGCTGATGAGCCATCTCTCCAGCCCTTAAAATGATCTTTATGTTGGTACAAACACCAGCCACATGTTTGTGTCCAAATTAGTATCTGTTTCTTATTGTGCCACATACATAAGTGACATCAGGAAACAATAGAGTGGAATATGATTTCAGTGTAGACTGATTTGGGTATAAAGTAATTATTGTATTAAATAAGGTCAACCTTGTAGTTAGTTTAAATCAGTTTGTAGCTGAGCATGAGAGAATGCCGCCTTTGAATTCTACAAATGTCAGAGACTTTTGACCTCTAGAAAAGTTTGTTTTGTTTTGCATTTGTTTGGAAATGCTTGACATGGAGATTACTGTTATTTATTTATTTATTTATTATTATTATTATTTTTTGAAGTGTTAGACACCATTTTGGCCAAGAAGCACAGTTTCAACAGGATGCCACTGTCTGTCTTCCCCTATTATCCCTCCCTGGGCACAGCCTTGTATGGAGAGGAGAAGCCACTGGTCAAGCTTCCAGCATCTTTCCAAGAGTCACTCGGACTTCCTCTGTGGAAGTTCTTTCAAAAAAACAATCACCTGATTGAGGAGATAAATGACAAAATGAAACAGCGTCACTGTGAGCTAGTGTGGTCTGAAATGGATGATGGTACACTGACCATCAGACCTGCTGCCACTTTAGTCAATCATAGACCAAGCATCAAGACCTGGCAGAAAGATGCATGTGAGCTTCTCTCTGCCATCAAGTCTCAATATGAAGTTCAGTTGTTTGAAGTGTATTCTCCAGTATGGGACATCATTCAGCATGAGTTAGAAGATGACAGGATATTGATTGAGTTTGATAAGGAGATTCTAACCTTAGCTGGAAAATCAAAAGACATCCAAGACATCAGCCAGAAAATCAAGGAATTAGTAGACAGCACCACGGAAAAGGTCAGAAAGGAGGAGCAGAGTCTGAAGGAGAAAGTGGCCATTTCTCCGGGAAAACATGTTCTTTTGCAACACAGTGGTTTCCTGGATGATCTCAGCAAAGAGTACCCAGAAATGGAGATTCATTATGATGCTGACTCTCAGCACCTGTGCTTGAAGGGCTTCCGTGCAGATGTGTATAAAGTAAAGTGTGACACCCAGGAAAAGGTATATTCTATGGCTCAGAAAGATGTCCCGGTTCCTTCTGAAGTCTTTATGTTTATGCAACAAATAAACAGTCAGGAACTCGCCAGGACTCTTTTTGGAGCACAGAACATTCTTGCCACCTATGAGCTGACCGGCGCAGCTCTTAGGTTGATGGCCTGTTCTTCCAGTGTCCTAGCGGAGGCAGAAAAAATAATACTCAGTGCCTTAAGTTCCAAGCTCATTGAAGTTGAAGACAAGGAGGTTCTGAACTGCAGTGCATGGAAAAAGAAAATCAGCCTTCTGCAAAAGAGACACAGCTTCACTGCAGCCATTATGGTAAAGAATGAAATAACTTTGGGAATGCCTGCTGAAGTCATCATTGCAGGTTGTGTGACGCAAGTAGGTGAAATCTATAGCCAGCTTTTTGAGTTCTTGGAAAACAACATGAAAATCCAAAGACTGGTTGAAATAGAACCGTCCTTGATTATCGAGTATTTAAGGACAGATAAGAAGCTATTCGGGCAAAAGATAAAGAGGGCAAATGTGCAGGCAAGCTTTAAACCAAATGGGATTTTACTAAGTGGCTTCAAGAGCAAAGTTCTAGAGTGCATGAAGATCACTGAGCAAATCCGGGATTCAGTCTGCATTAAAACATTCCAGATTGATAAGCCCGGTGCCAGGCACTTCTTTGAAAATAAAGCATCATATTACAAAAGTGAGATCAAACACCTGTATGGCTGCATCATTGAACTCCTGAAGGATGAAGAGAAGGACAAAGACAGCCTTATGGAGCAGAAATGCCACCTGGAGAGGAACATAGCCCCTGGAGTCACACTGATTGTCCAGCAGGGAGACCTGGCTAAGTTTCCTGTTGATGCGGTAGTGAACGCGGCAAATGAGAATCTGAAGCACGTTAGTGGGCTAGCGCTCGCTCTCTCCAAAGCAGCTGGCCCTGAATTTCAAGCAGAATGTGACAAAATAGTAAGGAAAGGCTTCACGGTTCCTCCTGGCAATGCTGTTGTCTCAAAAGCAGGCAGGCTCCCTTGCCGGCATGTTATCCACGCAGTAGGGCCTCGGTGGAGGGGAGATAAAGTCCTAGAGTGTGTGAGCCTGTTAAAAAAAGTTGTGGCTCAATGTCTCACTTTAGCGGAGGAGTTGAAGTGTCAATCCATAGCCATGCCAGCCGTCAGCTCTGGGATCTTTGCCTTTCCCCTAGACCAGTGTGTGGCAACCATTGTTTCGGCCATCAGAGATAATTTTCGATGGAAGCCAGACAAAGGCACCTTGAAAAAGATTTATCTGGTGGACACGTCTGCAAAGGTTGTTGCGGCCTTTGCTCAAGCTGTAGAGACTACATATAAAGCCACCCCTTCTGAGATAGCCTCCCCACCCAGTTTAAAAGCATTAGAATCGGTACCACCCAGGACAATGGCACAGAAACAGGGCTGTATGCTGGTGTCACCAGAAGGCCTGAAAATCTGTCTGGTGGAAGAAGACGTGCAGAATGCTGAGGTGAGTGTCCATGTCACTAACAATGTGCTGTGACTTCATTGGTCTGTACCAGTTTTATTGAGGGCCAAGGAAGACAGAGCGGGGGAGGGAAGTGTCCTAGGAAAATTCCATGCCCTCCGACTCAAGTCTTCAGACATTTTCCATAGATGCTGGACCTCTTAGCAAATCACCTAGGAACAGACATTGGGAGGGTTTGTAGGAACTGAAAGGGCATTGACATAGGTCACTCCATCCCAGGCACTGTGGATCCCAAGTAGGAGACACTGCATGCCTCTTTGCATTTTCTTTTTCTTCCTTTTATTTGTTTGGTGTACAGTATCTTGCCTGCACATGTCCCTGCACACCAGAAGAGGGCACCAGATCTCATTACAGATGGTTGCGAGCCACCATGTGGTTGCTGGGAATTGAACTCAGGATCTTTGGATGAGCTGCCAGTGTTCTTAACCTGTGAGCCCTTCCCTCTGCGTTTTTATCACTTTCCATCTGTCATGATTTGGTTCATCAGGTGCTGGCTTTTGCCAGTTACAGGTGTGGAGAAAAACGTGGGGAATGCAGAAGACAGGAGACTGTCCAGAGACATGAGCAAGAGTGAACTTGGGTGCTTCAAATGGAGCCTCAGTTCCCAGAACCCAATCTTTGCAAAGGATTGAGTGGGTGGGTCTGGACGTTGTTGGGAGTCAATTCTTGTTTTATATATTTG
Source organism: Sigmodon hispidus (assembly GCA_004025045.1). Taxonomy (NCBI): domain Eukaryota; kingdom Metazoa; phylum Chordata; class Mammalia; order Rodentia; family Cricetidae; genus Sigmodon; species Sigmodon hispidus. Next base: position 129,401 of record PVIH01002633.1, on the reverse strand, counting down.
TTGCAGGGAGCTAATGTTTTTTGGATAGACTGGCAGCCAGCAAGTCCTAGCAATCCTCCTGTTGTAGACACACACACACACACACACACACACACACACACACACACACACACACACACACTAGGGGTACAGGCATGAGCAGCCACTGCTTTTACCTACTTTGCCACAGCCCCACAGCCCTCAGCCCAGATTGTAAGTGTGTGTGTGTGTGTGTGTGTATTTGTATTTAGCTGGACATGGTGGTGTACACTTTTAATTACAGCACAGGTAAGGCTAGTCTCGGAGTTTAAGATAAGCCAGGGCTACCTATTGCTTCCCTTCTTCCTGCAAAGTCCAGCACAGGCCGCACTAATAAGAACTGTAGTTTTCTGGAGCAGGGCAGGCTAGCGCTTCCTCCTGACCAGCAGCTGCATTTCTCTCTGCCAGGCTGTGGTTATAGCACAGTCCTCCAGTGAACGTCTACCCCACCCTTCTGTTTGCTTGGGAGGTGGGGTGGGGCTCAGATTTGGGTGACCTTCCCTTTCTGTCTTTCAGACTGATCTGAGCTTTTTGTTGTTACTAAACCCCCCCCCCAAGACAAAAGCTTGGCTGTGGATCAGTTGAAAGTGTTGCCTAGGAGGCATGAGGTCCTGGGTTCAGTCCCTTAGCACTGTCAGTGAAGGCAGCAGAAGGAGATGGAGAGGGAGGAGGCTCAGAAATTCAAATTCAAGGACATCCTTGGCTACAAAGTGATCTGGACTATATCAGACCTTGTTTAAAAAGAAGAGGGAAAGGAGGAGGAGGAGGAGAAAACCGATGACACAAAGGAAACAAATATCCTAATTAGATTTATTTCTGGGGGCTGGAGAGATGGCTCAGTGGTTAAGAGCACTGACTATTCTTCCAGAGGACCTGAGTTCAATTCCCAGCATCCACATGGAAGCTCACAACTGTCCATAATTCCAAGATCTGACACCCTTACACAGTTAGACATGCAGGCAAAACACCAGTTCACATAAAATTTTAAAAAGCCATATTTCTGTTACTTTTTAATGTATGTAGATGCGTGTGACTGTATGTGAATGTCACATGTGTGTGGGTACCTAGAGGCAAGAAGACTGTCAGTCCCTTTAAAGATGGGGTTACAGGTAATGGCACTTGGGTCCTCTGAAACAAGGGCCAGTGCTCTTATCTGCTGAGCCATCTCTTGAGCCTCTCCTGTGAAATCTTTAGCCAATCCTTGAAAGCTTTGTTTAAAGACCAAGATCAAAGTCCTAAATTATCACCCCTGGATGCTATTTGTCCCTACCACCGTTAATCGACAAACAGTTGGATATGCTGGTTATGATAATAGAGAATATGAACTAGATGTTGTAGCCCTGTTTGCTTTGAATTGTTTTATAAAAGAAAGTGTCTCTAAGCATCCATCAAGAACAGTTTCTGGTTTGCTGTGATCAGCAGTGAGTGATACAACTGAAACGTAAAAACAAGACTTACTTATTTTTATTTTATGTGCATTGTTGTTTTTTACCTGCATGTGTGTCCGTGTGAGGGTGTCTGATCCCCTGGGACAGGAGCTACAGACAGTGTGAGCTGCCATGTGGGTTCTGGGGACTGAACCTGGATCCTCTGGAAGAGCAGTCAGTGCTCTTAACCATTGAGCCATCTCCACAGCCCCACAATTCCCCACAATTGAAACTTTTTTTTAAATATGTATGTATTTAGTTATTATGTATACAGTGTACAGAAGAGGGTACTAGATTTCATTATAGATGGTTGTGAGCCACCATGTGGTTGCTGGGAATTGAACTCAGGACCTCTGGAAGAACAGTCAGTGCTCTTAATCACTGAGCCATCTCTCCAGCCCCCACAATTGAAACTTTTAACCTGTACATACAGCTGTGACATATTCCCCACAGGCTATGCTGAGAAAAGCTAAAAATCATTTTTCTAAAAGAAAATTTATTTATTTTGCCATGGTGTTTCCCTGCATGTGTGTCTGTGAAGGATGTTGGATCCCCTGGAACTGGAACTACACAATTGTGATCTACCATGTGGGTGCTGGGAATTGAACCCCGGTCCTCTGGAAGAGCAATCAGTGCTCTTAACCGCTGAGCCATCTCTCCAGCCCTGTTAAAAATCATTTTAATGGTCTTGTAATTAATGATCCTTTAAAAAATCTTTAAAGTGTTATGTAACTCACAATACCCATTTCAAGTAAGTTCATCAATAGTTTTTAGTATATCCACTAAAAATCACATGGAAGGTCTTGGTGTTGGGACTCATGTAGGGACAATTTTTGTAGTGTAAACATGAGTGTATGTGTGTGTAAGCACAATCATGCAACCATACCTGTAATCTAATTTTAGTGTACTTTAATCCCCCAGAAAGAAATTTATGCCCATTAATAGGTACTCTTAATTTATCTACCTGACCACCTCATCTTCCTTGCTCTGTTTTTTGTTTGTTTGGGTTTTTTTGAGACAGGATCTTACCACACAGTTCTGATTGTTCTGGAACTTGCAATGTAGACCAGGCTGGCCTTGAACTCACAGAGATCCACCTGCCTCTGCCTCCGAGTGCTGGGATTAAAGGTGAGCGCCATCACACCTGGCTCTATCTACAGATTCATCTACTCCTGAAGTTTCACATAAATGAAATAATATACTTGCGGTCCTCCGGTGACCAGTTTCTTTCGCTTTGAGGAATGCTTTTAGGGGTCATTTGTTAGCTGCCATGTGCATGCTGGGAATCGAACTCAGGTCCTCCAGAAGAACAGTCAGTGCTCTTAACCACTGAACCATCTCTCCAGCCCGTCAGGGGTCATTTGTATTCTAGTATTTGTCAATATTTTATCCCTCAGTGGGGCATAATGTCTTATTATGATGAGTATACATTTGGTTTCCTGAACCATTAGCTGATGGACATTTAATTGTTCCCACTCTGACTTTATGAGTTTTTGTTTCTCTGAACATTGATTATGAAATGTACATAAGCAACTGTTGTCTTCTCTGTGCCAAGCCCAGTGGCTCAAATGTATGATGGATGCCTTCACAAAGAATCTGAAAGAAATCCTTGTTTTTTGTCTTTAAGACCCATGTTGTTGTCAATTCCATTCCTTCGGATCTTGCACTCAACAAAGGACCCCTTTCTCAGGCCTTACTGGAAAAGGCTGGCCCGGAACTCCAGAAGGAATTGAATGAAGCAGGACAAGGAGTCTCTATCTATACAGGCACAATTCTACAAACCAGTGGCTGTAATCTGAGCTGCCGCCGTGTATTTCATGTGGTGGTTCCACAATGGATATCCAACAATTCTGCATTGTCACTGAAGGTAGGACCCAGCTTTACATCTTCCAGAAAATGGAGTAGCTCTCTGATCTTCTCCAACATGCCATAGCTAGCCCTTGTTTCTTTTCTGTGACAACATCATGAGTCTGGCAGGTCCCATACTATGGCCATTTCTTTTTCGTTGTAGATGACTTTTTGTAGATGATAGGTAATTGTTGTAAAAGGTTTTGGCCGGGACTTTTCAGGCCAAAGGTTTAGACCTACAGTCCCACAGAAGCACACAAACGCTTCTATTATTTTTACACTGATTGACCTAGGGCCCAGGCATATAATTTGCTAGTGCTTGCTCTCAGTCTAACCCATCTTGTTCAGCCGCGCAGCTCGGTACCTTTTCTCAGAGCAGCATTTCAGCTTCTTTCCCCTGCATCTGCTGTGTCTCCTGCTTGTGTTTGTGGTGGCTCTCTGGCATCTGTATCTGGTATCTGTCTCTGCTCTTAGACGTTCCTCAGTTTTCTTAGCCTGGTAGCCCCGCCCACACTTCCTGTTTGCCTTTGGCCAATCAGCTTTTTATTAAACCCATAGGCAGGACAAATATTTACATTACCAGCCTAATCCCACCACAGGTAATAGTGTAAGTTAGTTATTGTGCTCAGCATTTATTGACAGTCAGGGAAGGGTTAGGGGGAATATACAAGGAAAAGTAAGGAGAGGGTTTGAATCAGAAAGACAGTGATTGACAGCTGTCACTTCTCCTCTTTGCTTCATGGTGGATAGAGTGAGTCTGCACTCTTGGAAGGGTGTCTCACATTCTCTTTCTCCTTTCTTCTCCTGAGTTGCCCTCTTCAGACTACTGTTAGCTTTTGTTAAAAGCGTAATAGAGTGGACGATGCTCCCAGTAAAAGCTGCTGAGTGTTTGTTTTTAGGGTCTCCTGTTTCTAAACAAGACATTTAAGGAAGTGGTTTATGCTTTTCAGGTCATGAAAAACATCATCAGAGAATGTCTGAGGGCCACTGAGGAGCTGTCTCTGCAGTCAATTGGATTTCCAGCAATAGGAACAGGAAATCTGGGGTTTCCTAAACCTGAATTTGCTAAATTAATCATTTCAGAAGTGCTCAAATTTAGTAGCAGTAACCACCTGAAATCTTTACAGGAAGTTCAGTTTCTGCTGCACCCGAAAGACCAGGAAAACATTCAGGTACCATCTCAGCTTGCTTCTTATAACTTTGCCAATTGCAGTGCAAGACATGTTCTTCTGAGTCTTCGTGATGTGATAGGGTATTTCTTTCATGTATTTTCAACACAAGAGAATGTGTTGACTGGTAATATGTAGCATGACAAACTTCAAGAAAAATTAGGTACAGAAAAAACTCAGAGCTTCTTATTTGGAAAAGTTTCAAACACACACAAAAGTACATAAAAACAGTCTAAAGAAGTTCTCTTTATCTGTTATTGAGCCTCAGCTGCTATTGCTCTGCAGCTGGGTGTCTAGTTTTCTCTCTCTTATTTCCCTTCCTCTCATGTTGAGATAATTCTATCTCTAAACAACTCACCAATTTATTTTGAACATAACCTTACTACTAAAACACATCTTAAAATAGCAGTCATCTCAGAAAGGATGGCTCAGAGGTTAAGAGCACTGGCTCTTCTTCCAGAGGTTCTGAGTTCAGTTCTCATCAACCACATGGTGGCTCATAACTACCTATAATGACATCTGGTGCCTTCTTCTGCATGTAGGCATACACACCAGCAGACTCTGTATGTGTAATAAATAAATCTTTAAAAAAATAGCAGTCATCTCTTTGATTTGAACAGTTATAGACTTAATGTGTGAGTTTACAGCTGTCTCATCATATTTACATCTTTATGTCTGAATCAGAATCACAGAAGTAGGGCTCACACATAATGTTCATTATTATTTTTTTTTCCAACCTATGAATTGTCTCTTTCGTGGACATAGAATTGTTAAACAGAATATAAAGGCACAGTTGTGGCATTATCAATCTGAAAATTTTGGGATGGGATGCAGGCAATTTCAGCTCCCATTTCTGGAAATGTAATTAATCATTCATGAAGGATGTGGCTTGAACACGTTCTCATGAACCAGAAATACTAGAACCGTTGTCAGCCACACTGTGTCACTCAGCCTCATCTTATTGTACATCAGCTATGGTGATGTGGCCTGACAATAGGGCCTGACTTGTGTTCTCCATGTCTTTATAATCCAGTAGAGTACATGACCTTACTGCTTGAAAAGTTTCCACAATGTCACGTTAAAGGTAGCAGCCCACCCTGTGGATTGGACTGTTGGAATTTTTAGGTCGTACTTCGTTATTGTCTAGATCTAAACACTACCTATAAATTCATGGAAGCAAGCATATGGAGTCTGCATTCTGATCAAGGCAGCCAAACCTCCTGAGTCCTTTAGTTGAGACTGTACAATCACAAGGAGATTTATTTATTTGCTTAGGTGTTTCTTTCTTTCTTTCTTTTTTTTTTTTTTTTTTGATAGGATCTTGCTAAGTAGCCCAGACTGTTCACACTCATGGTTCTCTGTGTAGTCTTGGCTGTCCTTGAACTCACTCTGTAGACCAGGTTGGCCTCAAACTCAGAGATCCACCTGCTTCTGCCTCCCAAGTTCTGAGATCAAAGGTGTGCACCACCACTGCCCAGTGACATGTATATTTTTATAACTTTAAAAATATAGAAGTAAATGAAATACTACTGTTTGAGGGTTATTATTTTCCAATCATGTGTATGTGTGTGTTGTTTGATGTTGTAGGTGCCATAGTGGAGAGAGAATCTCACTAAGATGATAAGCCTTCATTTTCTGAAGGAGCAGAGAGGTTCAGCGTTCTTTGAAAAGACTGACCCCTAGCTTGCTCACTCCACTTACTTTATTTAAACATGCACAAGGCGAATAGGGCTGGGAAAGGTTCCAACTACTGAAGTCACCTTGCCTGTGAGAGCAGACAAACCACACCGATCTCAGTACCCTTTGACCATGGCTAGCCAGAATCAAATGTCAGAGCTCCAGGTTTACCAAGAGTGTCTTAAGACCAAGGTCAGTGCAGCTGTGAGCTCCCACATAGCACCAAGTGCAGATTCTCCAGAGAGACAACATTTCTTCAAGGTTTAAACAATATCTCAACCTCTACCAAACATAGCAAAGATTTGCTGAAACATTTCACTGACGCCAGACTCAAAGGCTTTACTATATGTATCACTAAATGTGTATTGGCAGAATCTGAAGCCCCAAGGGAGCAAACTCATTCAGTAGGGAGCATCATGGCTAAAACTGTGTTTGCATATTTCCAGGCATTTTCAGATGAATTTGACAAAAGGAGCAATGGCAACCCTAGCAACGAAAGTGCCACGCCTGAAGATACACAAGGTTTAGTAAAGTGTTTCAGTTGTTACTAAGTAACCGGTTAATGACAGGTAAAGGACGATGATGGTCGTCTTTATGATTAGTCAAACTAAATTATATTCCACACATGTGAGTATGAAAGACACTGGCCTGTTTATGGGACTTGGGACAAAAGTGAAAGGTGGTCCAGATTATATAGTCTGTACAGCAGGATTTTTAAATGGCTGATGAGACACCACCTCCACTGGATAATGTGACATTTATTTTCCAAGAGACACATTAAGAGACCATGAAAGCCAATACTTCTCTATCAAATGTGGTTTGTTGTTTTCTGAGTTCATCTTGTTTGGGATATACTGGAACATTGCTTTTAAGTGAGGATTTGCTATGCTGCCCAAGATGGCACCAAACTCCTAAACTCAAGCCATCCTTCTGTCCCATCCCAGGGCCAGGGCCATAGTAAAAGGCAGCCTGTGACCTCGGTTTCAATTGCTACTGATGAGTTGGTGCCTGATTCTGCCTTTTTTGTTGTTGTTCTGGGCAGGTTTCTATGGGAGTCTTTCCAGCCCTGCTTTAGGAGTGCATGAAATGAATATTGGTCCAATCCTCTTTCAAGTGGCCACAGGGGACATCACCAAAGAAGTGGCAGATGTGATTGTCAATTCAACAACAAAGACATTTAATCTCAAAGCAGGTACTTTGCAGTAATCAGTGTAGTAGATCCTATGAAGAAGTGTTTCCATAGACAAAAGCGTTTTGTGAACTTGGGTTTGTTCCTACTAACTAATATCTTCATAAGTTATTGCAATGGGCTTTCTTATCACTGGCAACATTTTTGAAATTTTCTTCTTTGTCAGTAATGCCCAAGCATGGGACTGCTCTATGATGGGATGTGTTGGGATACAAAGGCTGTCTTTCTGGTCAGGTTACCGTCTTGATTTTCTCATGTAGGAGTCTCCAAAGCAATTTTGGAAGGTGCAGGACAAAATGTGGAAAATGAATGTTCTGTCTTAGGTAAGGAATGATCTACTTCTTGGTGCCAGATTATAAGTGGAAGATTGAGGTCTTTGGACTGGAAAGACAATGTATTAATCTTTGGTTTTGCTTTGAAGACCAATGTATTAATCTTAAGATCATATAGTTTATGAAAGAAAATAAAAAGTGGGAAATTATCTTACAGTTAAGAGAAATTAAGCCATAAAATGTTACTAAACATAATATTTCAAGAGCTTTTTAATTCATACAATATTTTCTCATTGAATCAGACATTTTGATTTCTCCAAGAGTAGGTTTGGCATCTGATTCTGATCTGTTTATGTTTGACAGCTCAACAGAACAATGAATATATAGTTACTGACGGTGGATTACTGAGATGCAAGAATATTATTCACGTTGTTGGTGGGAATGATGTCAAGAAATCAGTTTCCTGTGTTTTGAAAGAATGTGAATATCGGAGTTACTCATCCATTTGCCTACCAGCCATTGGCACAGGTTAGTAACCACAGGCTGTCAAGGCTCAATCCCAAAGTGTCGACTTGCCCATGGATTTGGTCCTCACAGGGTCTGGGTGATGGCTGTGACATCACTCTAGGAGTAGACAGTTTCCTCCCGGTAAGGTACCCCAGTCCACTAGGGGAATGACCAAAGCCTGTGGATATTTTGAGCTGATGTAGGAAAATGAGCAGGGGTACATTTATGTGTACCTGTGTCCCCACAACTGTCCACAAGGTTAGTCAAAGGTATTTACCGTAATTTTCTGTCAGTGGTGGGCACCGTTAACAGGGATAATCCGAATGGATTCTCAGTCTACCAAACCAGTTTGCCCAGAAAAGTTTTACATTGCCTGTCATGTGACTCTGCCAGCTGCCATTCACTATGGGCTACACCCATGATTAGAAAGGGACATTCCACAGTTTTACCCAGCCAATGGGTTTCAGGGTTTGAAAAACAAGATTTGGAACATGTTGAAGGCAGGAATGAATCTACTCAGTAATTGCTTTGAATCCTGCCAGGCAGATAAAATCGTAAGAGTTTGGGGAAGAAAGACACCCTGCAGGCTCAGGGTAATTAATACACCTAGATTAGATTAGATAGATTAGACCAAGTAGTTTACAGTTTTGGGTGCCTTAGAATTATCTTAGTTTAAATCAGGTCCCCAGAGGTAGCTGGAAGAATCCAGACACATCATAAAAATCTACCAGAGGCTAAGACTGTCTCTGTACAGCCATGTTGTTTTAGCCTTTTTTTTTTTTTTTTTTTTTTTTTTTTTTTTTTTTTTTTTTTTTTTTTTTTGTCTTTTATGATCTTTAGAGGACATTAGTAAACCAAAGAGAAAAAGTCACCGAGACTGTAATGAGAGGGAGTTACACTAGGAACCAGGATCAGCTGAAAAGGACAGATGTGAATGTAACAGATTAAAATTGGCTTTGGGGTCTCTTCCTGGAGTGTTGACCTGTGGACAGTACGGAACAGAAAGGCCTCCCCACTGTGTTTAGGGTGTCAAAGCTCTTTGCTGACCCAATGTTACAAAAGTCTACAGAGATTAAAGGGGAAGCAGGCATTTTTTTTCCTGTGACAACTGGAATCCCTTGTTTACATCGTAACCCTTTTGCAGGTGGATCTTAACCTTGTCTGTTTTATGTGCTTTTTAAAGGAGGTGCTCAGCAGGACCCAGATAAAGTTGCCAAAGCCATAATGGATGCCATTGAAGAATTTATCCAGAAAACATCAGTGCAGGCTGTGAGAAAGGTTAAAGTTGTTATCTTCCAGCCTCACATGCTAGATATTTTTTATAAAAACATGAAAGAGAGAGAAGGTTCCCCGGCTTCTCCCCAGCGATCTATGCTGTCCAAGATCGTTTGTGAGTTTTTTTCTTTTATGAAATATGTATTCTTGACCTTGATGTTTAAGGGAATAAAAGAAAAATTAATTTTCATTTTCTCTTTAGCCTTTTTTGGCTTTCCAAAGCAAGTTCCCCCTAAACTGAAAACCCTGTTTTTGGAGAAGAAAATAGAGCAGACAGTTTTCCAGGTCTGTGGTGCAGGTGCGGACAGCGTGGAGAGCACAATCTCTTGGGTGCAGAATCTGATCACCCAAGAGCAGTTCTCCTACACCAATAACGATGAGTGCGTCGGAGAGTTTGATGAGAAGGAGTACGAGAGACTGAATGAGCTGCAGAAGAGGCTGAACATCAACATTGACCTGGACCAGAGGAAACCGCTCATTAAGGTTGTAGGGATCAGCAGAGATGTAGTGAAGGCTAGAGACGAGATTGAAGACCTGATTAAGAGCATTCGCTTGGCTAAGGAAAAGGAAAACCAGGCAGACTATGTCCTGACATTCGTGGAGTGGCAATATATCGACAACAATGTCACACGCTGTTTTGACAAAATAGCTAACTTGCAGCTGGAAGACGCACAGAAGGCAAAGCTCAAGAATGTTGTTGTCAGAATTAACAACCAGGACTTCACAGTGAACCTGCGCACAAACACCGCCACGGGCCCTCAAGGACAGAGCTTCACTGTCCAGCGCCTCGTAAAAACTGAAGGTATGCTCATGGGTGTCAACTCTTGAGTTTAACACTATTGTAGAAACAGCGGTTCTTGGTTTGTTTTTGAGATGGTGTTTCACTATGTAGACCAGGTTGGCCTGAACTCTATGTAGACCAGGTTGGCTTCAAATTCAGAGATTTGCCTGCTTCTGCTGGGATTAAAGGCATGTGCCACCCATGCTTTGCTATATTAAATTTTAAAGTAGATAAAATTCAAATAACCCTAGTAGAATAATTTAAAGATTTTGGTCCCTGAGTTTCCGGAGCATACACTATGGCCAGGAAAATATAGCATAAATGAATCCAACAGCCCAAGAACAGCCGTTGTTACTGTAACAACAGCTAACCTTGCATTTGGTCCCATCTAGGTTGTTCATAAACTTTCTGGGTCTAATTCTGTGGAAATAATGGCGGCCTCAGGCAGAGGTAGAGAAAGAATAATTTCAGAAGGAAAGTGGCCCAAGGTTCTCAAGATTTCAAAAGCCAAAAAGACTGGCTTGAGTTGGCATCTGTGTCCATGATGATGATGATCAAGGGAAGACCCCCCCCATTCTATTCCCAAGTCTTTTTTTTTTTTCATAAGCCAATGGTTCCTGGGTACCAGGTCAGGAAGCAGCCTGCAGGTTTCCTGCCGGAGCCGATTCTTAGGAAGGGAATGTCTGTCTTGTGAAGTCATTTCTTCCTTCAAACCATATAAGGCTCCCACAGACTATATTAATCTTCTATAGGATCAGTGTGAATGAACCCCCCAGACTCTAAGCAACCCTGGAGGAATGACATATCACATGTGGTATTCTGCAGCCTGTCACAGACAAATCCTACCACCTACCAACCTCTCTCTTAAGGGTGTAGTGAGGCAAATGAGAAAATACATATAGACTACCCTCCAATGATAGCATGATGTTCTGGTACAAACCCTACATATGCAAAATGACAGAGATTGTTCAATCCAAGTTAGGTAATTAATTTGTCAAATTATATCAGAGTAGAGGCAGTGAGGTAAATGAAGGTAAGTTACAGTATATAGTCAGTTCTCACACCTTAGCAAGGCCAGAAATGGAAGGTGTAGTAGACACAGAAGCTCCATCCCTAGGAAAGCCTAACTCAGTGCACCTGTGGCTTTTCTCTTTTTCTGGGGGAAGGTGCTTGGAAATAAGTCTCATATATGTCAGGAAGGGATTTACCACTGCACTGTCTCACCTTAGATCACCCCCTTTTGAACAAGCTTTCTACCTCATTCTGATACCAGTGGTCCATGGTCCACACTTTTAACATCTTTTTAGAAAGATAAGGAATTTCTTGAATACATAGAATTACGAGACTATAACACAAGAGGGAATCAGGTTTTGTCAAAGCCTACTGGAAATGCACATGGGGGCCCTCCAATGCCTACTTTGCAGCTGAAATTCCTGCAAACTGGTGTGACATGAAACAGAAGAAATTGCTTGTGGTCAGTCTGCAAACCAGTGATCCTGAATACAACATGGTTGCAAGCCATTTCAACCAGACCTGCTCAGCGTTTGTCATAGAGAAGGTAAGTCAGCTGCTGACAAGTTTCCTAACGGTGGAAACAAGTGATATCACAATACTGAATAAGCCCACTCACATAAGGGTCTGTGGAGGTAGCCTTGGGGTGGGGGCAGGATTTTCTACTACTCTCTTAGTGGGACCCCAACTGCCAAGTTTGGTTTCCGGACTCATGTCAGGTAGCTTTACATCAGCCTAAAACTGTGGCATCAGCACTATGAAATGATGCTTTTCCTTGAGCTCAGTGGCAATATATTTTCCTTTTTTTTATTTCTTTTCTGGCATCTGTGGGCACCTGGACTCAACATGTTGTCAATCCCAAATACACATGATTTAAAATTAAAAATAAGATCATATTGCATTACCTAGAATCAGTCAAGTTTGTGTGGCATGCTTTCTTTCTCCCCCTTCACATGGGCTCTGGGTGTTGGACTCAGGACACCAGGTTTGTAGGGAGGCAGTAACCTTGACTGCTGAGCCATCTCATTGGCTATGCTTTCATTTTTTGAAGGACATTTTTGCTGGGTATAGAATCCTGAATTGGCAGTTATTTTCAGTGATTCTGAAAATTTTGGACTTCCTTGCTTCCTTTTGCATCTCTCTCTCCTCTCTGGCTGCTGTCTCATCAAATCCTTGTCTTCACTCCCCCCCCCCCCCCCGCATCTTCCTTCCCTTTCCTTTCTCCACCCTCTCACTCTTCTTTCTATAGTCCTGGGAACTGAACCTACGGCCTCACATACCAAGCATGTACCCTACTATACCTCGAGACCATCATGTCTGAAATAATTATGTGACTTTTTTTTTTTTTTTAAAGAAACTGCCCTTTTAAAAATTTAAATTAAGGGCTGTAGAGATGGCTCAGAGGTTAAGAGCACTGTCTGCTCTTCCAGAGGTCCTGAGTTTAATTCCCAGCAACCACATGGTGGCTCACAACCATCTGTAATGAGATCTGGTGCCTCTTCTGGCCTGCAGGGACACATGCAGGCAGAACATTGTATACATCATAAATAAACAAATCTTTTTAAAAAAAATTAAAAAGATTGGAAATTTCAAAACAAAAAATTGAAGGTTTGAAAAGATGAGTTAAAAGACAAAATTTATGATAAGTAAAATTAAAATGCACACATTTAAAGAAATGGTTGTAGATAAATAATAAAAAGGGAAAATAATGTAAAAATACTAAATCATATACAAGTGTGTAAAAATGGGGTAGGAGAGATGTCTCAGTGGTTAAGAGCACTGGCTGTTCTTCCAGAAGACCTAGGTTCAATTCCCAGCACCCATATGGCAGCTCACACCTGTCTGTAACTCCAGTTCCAGGGTATCTGACACCTTCACACCAATGCCAAAATTTTAAAATAAAAAAATTATCTTTAAAAAAGTATGTGAAAGGGGCTGGAGAGATGGCTCAGTGGTTAAGAGCACTGTCTGCTCTTCCAGAGGACCCGGGTTCGATTCCCAGCACCCACTGTCTGTAGTTCCAGTTCCAGGCAAACACCAAGGCAAATAAATAAATAAATAAATAAAGTTTAAAAAAAAAAAGTGTGTGAAAACACTGAGGCTTTGAACTGGAGAACCAGTTTTGCATTTTTTATTTTTCAATTTTTGAGACAAGGTCTTATCATACAGTGTAGGCTGGCCTCAAAGTCATGATCTTCATGCTTTTGTTCCCTAAATGCTGGGATTAGCACTCAGAATGCTCCACCACACTCAGATTTGAGGGAGAATTACATCCAACTCAGTTGGTATGTGAGCACGAGTGTCTGACTTTAATCCCCAGACTCTATAAAAAGCCTAGTAAGGATAGCCACGTATCCTCATAAGCACAAGGCTGCAGAGGTAAACACAAGTGGATCCCTGGGGCTCTCTGGACAGCCAGCCTACCTAACTGGGTGAGCTCCAGGCCAGTCAGAGAGTCTTATTTCTGTATGTGGGCGGGAGGTGGGGAGGAAGAAGGCAGCAGTGTGTGTGTCACACATATATAAGTCAGAGTATAATTTTGTAGAGTCAACACTTTTCCTCCAACTTTAGGATCAAACTCAGGTCACCATATACTTACTGAGCTGTCTTTACCAGGTCCTAAAATGACTTCTGAACATGTGACATTGTCACTTGGCACTGAATTTGCTTGAGTAGAATTTTGACTTATGAAAGACAAAGATGGTAATTTGCTATCACTTGGCAAATGCTCTTGGGATCTTCCAAATACTTTATTAATTTATAGATTGAAAGGATCCAGAATCCAGCTCTCTGGAAGAAATACCAGGCAAACAAAAAAATTATGGATGAAAAGAATGGCCATGTAAGAAATGAGAAGCAACTCTTCCATGGGACTGAGGGTACCTCTGTTGCACACCTCAACTCCAATGGATTTAACCGCAGCTACGCTGGGAAGAACGGTAAGGAAACGTCTAACCAGTTGCCCCAAATGAGGTGCTGGCTCAGAGAACCTGCTCTGGGCATGGTTCACTGTGCTCCTTACATATTGTTGGTGGCGCCAGTTTTAACAGTAAATAATAATATATTTCAATTTAACCCCATGACTGGACTGCATTGTGAGGAGGAAAATTAATAATAATAATGATGATGAAAAAGAATCCACACAAAATATTCAAGTTGAGGGGCTGGAGAAATGAATCAATGGTTAAGAGCACTGGCTGCTCTTCCGGAGGACCTGGGTTCAATTCCAAGCACCTACATGGCAGCTCACAACTGTCTGTAACTCCAGTTCCAGGGGACTTGACACCCTCATACAGACATATGCAGGCAAAATACTAATGTGCACATGCGTGCACGCGGGCATGCATACACACACACAAAATTATAAAAAATTCAAGTCGAGCATTCCTTTTATTAGTTGACATTATTGGGCTAACATGTTGATTTATATGCTACACTGAGTTACTTTAAATTGTGTTTCTCTTTGCAGCTGCGGCCTATGGGAAGGGAACCTACTTTGCTGTCAATGCCTCCTACTCTGCTCAAGACACATATTCCAGACCAGACGCCAATGGGAGAAAGCATATGTATTATGTGCGTGTTCTCACTGGGAACTATACAACTGGAAACGCATCACTGATTGTGCCTCCTTCCAGGGACCCTCAAAATCCTACTGACTTGTATGACAGTGTCACAGATAAGGATCAAAATCCAAGTATATTTGTAGTATTTTATGACAATCAAGCATACCCGGAGTATCTTATCACATTTAGGAAGTGACACTTTGGGCCCCTTCCAAGAGACATTCAAGTTCATGTATCTGCTGAAAGACATGTTTCAGCTGTTTTTCTCCTTACACTTCCTTTAAGAGCACAAGGTCTTTCTTTGGCCCGGACCTGTTGCCTCAGCTGGTCCTCGACGGTGGAAATGGACTTACTTGAGAGCCAATCAGCTTGAGAATTTAAATCAGGTAGCAGCTGTATCTGTGTTGTCTCAAGTGTGAAAGTAACACCTTCAGGGACTCTCAGCAGCAGCCGCACCAGCCACCAGCTGAATCACGTGGGAACACAGTGTCAATGAGACAATAACGTTGTGAACAGACAACTGAGCAGATTCCACAGTGGAGGACCTCTTTCTTTGCTAACAGCCCTGTAGTAGCACAAATTCAGGTCAAGAAAAGACTCTGAGCTAAATATCGGGAAAGGCTGAAATATCAGAGAGAGGAAGCACCACAGTCAATTCTCACCCAACTGTCTTGCAACTTTCTCAGCCTGCTCCTGGTCGCTTCTCCTCTGCTAGGTTTCTATGAGCCCTTATACCCTAATTCATCCAGGTTAGGATTAAAGGTATGTACTACTCTATTTCTGTAGCTAGCCTTGAACTCCCAGAAACAGAGGAAGATCTGTTTCTGGAGTTATGGGATTAAAGGTGTGTGTGATTGACTCTCAGCTGCTTATCCTTGTATTCAAGGATCAAGAATTTCCTGAGCTGTCTGCCTAGGACTGTGTGTTCTCTCTGATATTTCAGGATTTATTAAATACCCAACAAATATCCACACAACCCTGTGCCATGTGGGCTGGGCAGCTCCAGCCAGGGCTATGAACAAACTGGGTGCTGGGATGTGGCCTGTGTGAACTGAGCCCCAAGGGCCAAAGGCCCTTTTTAATGCTGACCCCAGACTGGTTACCTAGTGAAATCCATGGGATGAAGCCTGCTGCATCTCCAGGGGAAACCTTTCCACTGTGTGGAAATGGGTGAACTCTGAGGATACACGCTAGCATCTCTTCTGGGGCAGGGCCAGCTTGTGATGATTTCAGAGCTCTATGTGTAAGTCAGTTAGTCATCTTGTTGACATACTGACTCAGTGTCTCCTGGACGGTAATTATTTCCTGTGGTACTGGGGATTCACACATGCTAGGCAAGCACTTTACCTAGGAGCGCTCACCCCCAGCCTTCTTTACATTAAGTTGCCCAGGCTGGCTCCGATAGTCCTCCATAGCCCTGGCAGGCCTGAACTCACTCTTCCTGATTTGGCTACTTGTCAGAGGCCTGTGCCACCAGATTTGGCTTAAGCCGTTCATTTAATTTTCTCCTGTGAATTTCAGACTCAGTGTCGTTTATTGATTAGCTAGACTTTGCCAGATAGAGTGAGAGACTTGGTCATATACACAATTTTTTTTTTTTTTTTTTTAAAGCAAGGTTTCTCTGTGTAACAGCCCTAGGTGTCCTGGAATTGGCTCTGTAGACCAGGGTGGCCTTGAACTCAGAGATGGCCTGTGTCTGCTTCCCAAGTGCTGGGATTAAAGGCGAGCGCCACCATTGGTAGGCTTTACTAGAACTTCCATAGGCCAAGGAGGTAATGCTGTGTGATGTCCTTCGGTGGTACACTCTGGGATGACGGGAGGACTAAGACACTGGTTCCCACCACAGGGGTCGCCAGTGGGCTTCAACTGGAGCAAGGGTTCACCATTGCTGCCCCAGTGACATAGAGGCCTTGGAATTTCTACTGCTGTTTCTAAATGGACTGGCACTGCCTGTGGCTTTGGAAAGGCTGGCTGCTTCTGCACTGGCATCTGAACTTAGCATTGTAATGGTCTAAGGAAATGGAATAAAAGTGAGAGGCTCATTTTCATCTGCTTTTGTTCCCTGGTGGTTTGGTTAACTCAGGGCAAGGCTGAATAGCAGAATGCTAATGAGGATCCAACCAGCAAATGTTACCTTCAGCCTTTCTTCATTTCTTATTAAAATTACTTGAAAAATGTCTCTCGGTAGAATCGTATTTCTCCTAAAGGGCAAACATGGTGGGGAGGGAGGCAGGACGTGCAGTTCAATGACAGAGTGGCTACTGCTGATAAAAAAGCTACAACTAAGCAGGACAGCACCAAGGGATCCTTAAGGTACTAATGCTCAGTTGAAAATTACTAGAAGGACACAATGCAGTTGAAGGTTTAGAAAGCCTATATCTAATGACAGGTCTTGATAACTCACTGCAGGGTCACAAAGTTGGCTGAATGCTCCTTGGTCACCTGAAGGATGTGCTGTGGTAAACTACATGCAATTCAGAGTCTGCTTTCAGTGAGCACTTGGAGGATTCCAACATCCTGGAGGATACCCAGGGCGGCCACACCAGAGCTTTGCTGTACACCCAGGCACTTTTGCCTCTGTAGTCTCTTAGTGCATAAACAGAATTAAAAAACCTAAACTCGGGCTAGAGAGATGGCTGGGTGGTTAAGAGCACTCGCTGCTCTTGCAGAGGACCTGGGTTCCATCCCTAGCACCCATATGGCAGATCATGGCCACTTGGAACTATATAATTCCAGGGAGCCAGTGCCTTCTTTCTGACCTCTGAGGGAACTGCACACATGTGGTACACAATCATACATGCAGGCAAATTAAATAAAAATAAATCTTTAAAAAATCCAGACTATACACATATCTCCACAGATGTTATCAAGACCTGACTAGGCTAGTTTATTAAATAAAAAAAATGAACAAAAAATCCTAAAACATTTTCCTGGAGCCTTGAAGCATTATGAGCCCAGGCCACTGTACCTACTCAAAACCAAGTATGTTTGTTAGCCTTGCTGGCCTCTACAGAGCCCACAAACTTATTGACCAGTTGGTAGTGGTCTTCTAGATGCAGGATGGTATGGGAACCAGGTCATGCTGTCAGTATGCTCACGCTCTGGAAACTCTTTGCAATCAGCCCGACACTCACAATTTCTATGGACAAAATCAGGGAATCACCTCCAATCACCCCCTTTACCAATGTTTGTCTGAACCCTTCCAAACTCTTCCCCGCCTTTGTATAACACCCTCCCTTCTCACAGAATGAAAGACTTCCCTGGAGAACACCTCCAGGCTTTTCTAAGCCCAGCCCACACTGAGTCCATTCTGTGCCAGTCCCATACCTTCAGAGAAACTAAAATGTCTCCTAAGAAACTTACCTAGAAACAACATTTTCCTGAGAAGTTTCATAAAAGAATGCCCATGCTTGAAATCAAAATGGTTTTGTTTGCTTTAAATCAAAAGAAAGCTGTAACCCAGCCCTGATATTACTGGTGTTTACAACAACGCAGCTGCCCAGAGCGCTGTGACTCCCAGAACACCTGTTCCGGATGCCTACAGGATACTGACCACTGGAGTGACTCCTGAGTTATCTATTCTTTTCTACCATCTTGAATACAGACCTCAGTCCTTCAGACTGACAGGTGTTTTGTGCGTTTTACATGCTGAGCACTGGCCCAAGTTCTGAGAATGGGGAAGAGGAGACCTCTAAAGGCAAAAAGAAAAAATAAACGACAGCCATGTAGGCTGGTCAATGCGTGTGTGTGTGTGTGTGTGTGTGTGTGTGTGTGTGTGTGTGTGTGCAGGTTGGTCAGTGCAGACACGAGGCAGAACTCCCATTATACTCATTCCAGCCATTATCATCTAGTAGCTTAAAACATCCCATCAGAATGTATGTAGGAGACAGAAAAGTCGAGCCTCAACCCTGTAACATTTGGGGTGACTCTAGCTTTTGGGTAAGTCTGTGAGAAGCCTGCTTGCTGGTCCAATAAACTACCTCCTGTGAAAAGAAGTCTCAGGGCCGTGAGAGATTGCAGCAATAGGCCAACTGGGAAAGATAAACAATAATCACACAGGCAGGCTGGGGACCAACCCATTCTTAGGAATAACCGTTACCAGTGCGGGGCAAGCCTTCAGTGATGTTTACTGTTCTTGCTTTCTACAGAATACGATCCTCTTCCCACCTGCTCTGCCACAGCAATCTGAAGGCTGCCATAGACAGTGGGAAACAAATGGCTTAGGAGAGGTCAAATAAAAATTTACAGGTGCAAGCCGGCATCGTGGTATTTGCCTTTAATCCAAGGATTTGGAAGGCAGAGGCAGGCGGATCTCTTTGAGTTCAAGGTCTGTGGTGGAAATGCTCTCTGTATGATGTAAATAAAGGAGCTGTTTTGGCCTATGTAGAGCACCATAGAAGTGGGCGGAGAATCAGAGGACAGACAGGAGGGTGGAGTTAGTCAGTCTCCACCCGACCCCTGAAGAAGACGGACATGTAAGAAATCCAGGTGAGCCGCGGGCTGGGCTACGTGGCGGAAAGATTAGTAGAAATGGGTTGATTTAAGATGAAAGAGCTAGCTAGTAATGTGCTTTGAGACATAGGCCAAACAGTATAAAGTACAAATAAGCCTCTGAGTCATTTCTTTGGGGGATAAAAGCCACCGCAGGCCAGGTCCGAACCTCCGGCACAAACGGGCCCGGGAAAACCTTCTACAACAAAGGTCAGCCTGGTCCACATAGCAAGTTCCAAGCCAGCCAGAGCCACACAGTGAGTTCCTGTGTAAAATAAAAACTAAACTTACACGAATAAACAGCAGACTGATGACTGCTGATTAAAGCTGATGGAGGAACTGATCCCTGCTGGGAACACAGAACTCATACATACCGCAGTGGAATGTTACTAGGAGAAGCCCATTTACAATCACACACAGCCTCAGCACCTGCTGCTGCTGCTTCTTTTTTTTTTTTTTTTAAAGTCATCTTATTTAGAACCAAACTTTCGCAAACCTGTAAATACAGTACTTGGGGAGGCAGGGCCAGAGGATCTTGAATTCAAGGCCAGCCTGGGGATATAGCAAAACTGTCTAGCAATAATGAGAGAAAACAATGTCTTGGCCTGGACAGGCCGGAACTGTTGCACCCATGGACTCCGCAGCTATGGTGTGGCTGCCTTTATCTTTACACTGGCACATGAGCCTCAATTCCTAGCCAAGGAGCTATTGATGGTTGATGGCTCCTTCTGGAAGGAAAGTCAGTTTTCTTCAGGTGTATAGACCCCTGGAGGCTAGCTAAGGCCCAGTGGATGGCCCTACACCATGTGTGTATGGGTAGCAGTAACTGGACTCAAGGAGTCGAAAGTCAACAAAGAAAAGAACATGAAGTTTGGGGGGATTTGGAAGAAGCTGGAGGTAGGCATGGGGAGTGGATATGATCAAGATCTCTATATACACGACATCCCTGAAGACTGAGGAAAAAATACGGCACAAATAGAAACAAATGTATCTCTTAGTTCTAAAAATATATTTTAAAATTTTATTAAAAATAATTATTAGAATCACAAACTTTTTCCTTGTATCAAAAGCTGGGCCACCATCCTAGTTACTTGTGGATTCACCAAGCAGTCCAGCAAGTCATCTGTGGACACGAACGTTCTAGAAGGTGCCAGAGGACACCTTGAGGTGACGTGCTCTACCAGTGCACTTGCCCCTTTACAAGTTTGTAGGCTCCCGACTCGGGGCAGTTCCACAAGGTGTCCTCCCTCTTTGTCACTATTCAGTGTGCCTCCTCTTCCCGGAGGCACATCTTCAGACGCTGGCGTCACAGGGACCAGATGTGGGCCAAACAGACCTGCGGCCTCCTGTCTCCCGGTCCTTCCTGTGAAGCCCTGGCTGTGCGCCGGTTCCCTGCGCTCTTGCGCACTGGGGTCCTCCTCCCTCCTGCAGTCCTCCCCGTTAGCTCTCATTTCCACTTCCGTTGTTTTTCCATAATGATCAAAAAAAGCACGAACGGCATCATTCAAGTAGCAGCAATTGACTTCATGAGATGTTTCTTCAATCTAAGAAAAAGAATAACCCTTCAGAATGCAGTGAGCTGAAGTGGAAACCATCACTCTATCAAAATCCAGGAGCCAGGATGAAAAGCTGGCCATCCTACCTCGGTGGGGTTGAGCCAGGCTCGGGGGTGGTGCGGATCCTCTGCAGTCTTCAGTGTGCACACGAGCATTCGGGTGATTGCCTCCTCCACACGGGCGAGGTGGTCCTCTTCCTAAGACGAGATAAAAAATTAAAAACACAAGAGCACCATTTTGTTATCTGTCTGTGTGCCTCATGTGTCTCTGAGCTGTAGGCTCTGTTTCCTCACTGATGGCAACTTTGTCACTGAAGGGACCAGTGTGCTGCTGGGAGTACCGGAACTCTCCTGTGTTCATTTTCGCTTGCCATCAACCAGTGTGTAGAAGGGGCAGTTCACCAAAATTAAGAATGTATGTACAAATGACCTGAGATAATTTAAAAAATCTTTTCCTCTCCTTGATATGTCCATTTAAAAAAAAAATTATTAACCATGTGGAATAATGATCTTTATGAAGTTTGAAAGCAAATCATGTGAAAAATCGAAGAGTTGAGGTAGGCAGGCTGTAGGGGGAGGCTGTCACACAGGGGTAGAGTACATGTCTGCCTACACAGGGGCCTGGACTAGGTTCCCCAATGTGGGAGTGGAACAGGGGAGAGGCTGGGCACGGTGACATATCACTTGGAGTCTGGAGTCTGAAACCTCTTGGCTATGCTGATGGGCTGAAAAATCATCTGAAGTCTGTCTGGGTTACAGGGAAACTATTTTTCAGAAAATAAACAAACACAAAGAGGCTAAACATCTAAGCACAGTTTTTAATAAACAAGGGATATATCGTGCAGCATTACTGATAAATAGAATTAAAATCAACAACTTCTATTCTCTAAAATGAAAAGATTCAAACTAGATGCCTTTTACATACATAACTAGAAAAAGAGCACTATACAGAACATATAAGAATTCTTCTGTACATATAAGATTTGTTAAAATGGACAACAGACACGAAGATGAACATTTTTAAAAAGCCAATCATTTGATTAATAACTGTCTAAAAATAAGTTGACCTTCAGGAAAATCACACCTGAAACTCTCCAGAGAGAATCTGATAACTGCATGTGCTTAGGAGAGGGAGATAGACACAGCCTTGCTAATGACAGGATGGTCATCACCTCATCAACTTGAGTCCTGGGCACCCCACAAACTAGCCATCACTCCTGGATATACACACCATCCCTGAAGAAACATGTATGTCTGAAGACATGTACAAGAAGATTCTGTTCATGAACACAAAAACCAGCAAACAATTTCAATTATCCACCAACAGAAAAATAACAACTACACAGCAGTACCTTGATACAAGAGACTAACAGTTAGGCCACAGGAAAATGAGAAAAGTTGCACTAAAAAAACAGCCATGTCTGAGAAACACGGTACTGAATTCAAAAAGGAAATCCCCACAGTGAGACCTCACTTCACACCAACAGGGCTATAAACAACAGATATTCCCAAGAGTTGGTGAGGAGGTAAGAAATCAATCACACTTGGTTGATTGACGGGCACGTGAAATGGTGCAGGGACTCTGGGAAGCGGGCTGGTAATTATAACTTAAACACTGAACAAATGTGGGGATGACTTGGGGGTGGATGCTTTCTTGAGTCAGGTTGGCTAGGTGTTGATGCCTACGTGTTCAGATGACACAGGGAGGAAATCCCTGAGGAGATGTGAGCAGGTGACATAACAGATGGGAACACCCTCATTCACTCAGCTGATGGCCTGACGAGCAAAAGGCATGTGCTTCTACCTTCCCAAGAAAGGCTCATGGAACAAGGGGTCTACAGTTTGTCAGAGCTCTCCAGACAGCGTATAGATAGATATGTGGATGGATATACATAGTTAGCAAAACAATTTTTTTTTTTTTTTTTTTAATAAAGTAAGAACCTGAATAGATAACGAGCTTGAAGGAGGGAGGGCTGGGAAAGGCTGAAACACAGACAGTTCTTAGTGTTCTAGTTTGGGGTTAGGTATTGAGCAGATTCCCTGATATTATCTTATCTTTTAAAAACAGATTTATTTTTATTTTATTTAGGGATGTGTGTGTGTGTGTATGCGTGTGCGTGCAGTGCCTGTAGTGGCCAGAAGAGGGTGTTGGATCCCTTAGAGTTGAAGTTAATATGTGGTTGTAAGCCACCTGATAAGGGTGCCAGGAACTGAATTCTGGTCCTCTGAAAGAGTACTACATGCTGCTGGAGACATTGCTCCAGCCCTTTATCTTTAATCTTACAAATATGTTGCATACACACTCTTTTTATATGTACAGATATAATACAAAGACATATCAAAGGAAAAAAAATCAAATGAGAGAAAATCTTTAAAATTAAAAAAAAAATCGAAGGTAAGTTGAAATAAAATATTGTTACAATGGATACCTTTTGATATGCAAAAATAATGATTTTAAAAGCGAAGAAAGGCATCTGAGAACACACTGTACCTCAGAGTGTGTAAGGGGCAGAATCTGCATTTCAATAGTGAAGCTGAGAAAGGCTAAATACTGTAGCACCTGCACCAGCACAGCACTAGAGCCAACTAGCTATCACCCACAAGACTCAGAGCAGGGACAGCAGAATGAGTTAGGAATGCTGATTAATCTAAGCTTCAGAACCATGCTCCTGAGCTGGGTTCAGTTACAATCACTACTTTTTTTTTTTTTCTTTAAAAATTTATTTTATTTATTATGTATACAGTGTATAGAAGAGGGCACCAGATATCATCGTAGATGATTGTGAGGCACCATGTGGTTGCTGGGAATCAAACTCAGGTACTCTGGAAGAATAGTTAGTGTTCTTAACCTCTGAGCCATCTCTCCAGCCCCACAATCACTATTTTGTAAGTGAGGAAACTGAACATGGCTGGAGTGAAGCACCTGCTGGGGACCTGGGGTCTGGCAGGTGTGATTCTTGCAGTGGACTCCATTTTAAGCTTGCTCCAGGTCTGTGAGGCTGCTGTCTCCCAGCATACTTCTCACCTAAGCCTAGAGGCTATGTGTCCCCCTCTCCCCCAAGCCTTTAAGTACAGCCTGCTTCCTGTTACAGTAATTTTCAGGACTGACCTACTATATAGCCCTTTCCCAAACCAAAGGAAGCACTTCACCAAGGGGAGGGTGCAGCTGCCAAAGAGAGCAGAGAAATGTCAGGCTTTGGGTTAAGGAGGGCAGATCTGCCACCAGAGCCCCAAAGTGGCACAGATGCACCAAAGGCTGCAGTTAAAAGATAGGGAGGGCAGCTGCAATGGAGGCGTTGGGTAAGGGACTGACTTGGGCCTGCTGGCTATGCTATTGTCAATACAGCAGGGACCAGGATGACACTGAAACTGGGAAGAGGCTCCTGGCAGAAATAAATGATGAGAATATAGTGCTGCATGATGCTACTTTGAGACAATGAGTAAGTCAAGGTTAGAAATGAGGACCCCCGAAGCAATAACAGACATTTCCCTCTGAGATGGTGTGGGATGGAGCCAGCAATGTTGGACATATAATCAGACCCCACCAGGCCTATCATGACTTTCCTGACACTACTCGAGGAAGCCGTCAATGTCAAGGCCATTGTGTGTCCTCTTGGGGTACAGCAGCATGTGTTATCCCAGCATTCGGGGGGCTGAGACAGGAGGGCCATGAGTTTGAGACCTACACAGAGGTACCCCATCTCAAACACAACACAATGAATCCAGGTAAAATCAGAGACTAGCACATCTCCAAAACTTCCCACCTCCAACCCCCTATTTATCAAGAAAGGACAGAATCAGAGAAGACAGAAACAAAATCTTCCTGGAATGCTGGTCACACAGAATTAGTGATCGAATTTTGTACACAGGCTTTGCTTATTTTAGAATTTTTTTTTTTAAGGATAACAACAAAAAAGTACCATTTCAATCCAGGAGTTTATGCTGACGGTGACAGGATCAATGGACTCCACGTAATGCCACCAGTGTCTGGGAACAAACAGAACCTGGAAACCAAACACAACACAGTTAACACAAGAACAGGGCGTTTCTCACTCTAATTGAGACTGCTAAAGGGAAACAAGGTGTAAATGGACCCATGGGGACAGAGTAAAGGGGGAAGAAAAGCCCCCCCACAGGTGAGGGCAAAGGCTCACACAGGATGCTGATATTTCTGTCCACATCTAAATTTCAGTAAAGGCTTTGGAATTCCAGCTTTCCCGCTTTCCCACTGATGGACGGGAATACGCACTGCAGAGGCTTTACCGAGTTCTACAACAAAGGGCTAGGAGTGTGTGTGTGTGTGGGGAATGGAAGCAAGCAGAGCCCTCAGGCAACATGGGTAGGGATGTAAAGGGCACTGCAGAGAACGCTAGCAATCTCTCACAGGGTCAGTCACGGTCACTGGAACCACCGCCTACCCTACTCTACGCACCCAAGAACCTTCTAAACAAGTGTTCACAGCAGCAACACCATTCATAAGGACTCATGAAATCAACCGGAGTGGATCACTGAGGCACATCTATGAAATCAGGAGACGTGCTCTGCATCAGAGGTCAGACAAAAGGCCATACATTGTATGGATGCACATGTAATACCCAGGACTGGAAAAATCTATGGAGATACAAAGTGAAGTAGTGGTGTTGGGGGCGGGAGGAAGAGGCATGAAGGATGCTGCCCTGCTCAGAGGTCGAAGTAACTTGACGGGGTCCACCCGTGTGGACTGGCAGCCCTGTGAAGGAAGAGCCAGCAAGGAGCGAGTGACGGAGGCATGAGAATGATGGTGGAAATGGATTCTTGGTGAGACCAAGAAAACCTTTCAAATGCTAAGAAACTGAGACAGGAAGCGCCAATGTTGTAAATATTTTCCTCACAGGGTGTCAAAGGGAAATTACAGTCTCTTTGGAAGTGATTCAGAGGTAGTCAGCCATTTTTGCTGACAAGCAAAGATCATCTTCCTCCACCTCTGAGGGCCTGAGTGCACTGCAGCCTATAGTCACCGTCTGGTGGGACAGGTATTAACTGTGAATAAATGTCCTAATGCCCATGCCCTGACATGATCTCTTAACCTGCATAATAACAATGGCGTCACTGGCTGTTCTCCTCAATGCCTATTCTCCTCTTGACCAGCAGGAGGAGCTGTGCTCCCTCTTCCCATCGCTCCAGGGCAGAGCAGTGTCTTAAGCCCCCAGATGGGGAGGCTGATCTACAGCAGCAGGGCTGCAGTGTCCACTGACAGGTCATTGATGTTCACGCCCCATTACCTGTCCTGGGCTCAGCGTGACCGTATGTCTTCGAGCTTTCTGGAACTGAGGAAAACGCTTTAAATCAGGGTTGACAACATTGATTTTACTGAACACACTAGACTCTTCGTAAGGGATTCTGGTTGGATAAAGGAAAGGCATATCTTCAGGAGGAAAGAGATGCCATCTTTTCCTAATGAGAAAATAAGATACAAGTTAGAGATTTCAACCTGAGACAAAACATGTAAGAAGGCAGCAGCCAAATGTTTGGTCTTCCTAACTTGCATTCCGTTCATCCAGGAACGCAGATGCCACCACAGTGGATACCTGGCCTCTCACTCACAGCTGCCCCCCTGCACATGTCTGGGAGAAGGCAGCTCTCAGGCTGGCTTCTCATCCCCTCCTGAGGCAGCCCCTCTCGTGGCAGGGATATGGTCTCCTTTGTGAGGTGCTCCTTCCTGACCCTTGCGTTCATCCCTATAACCAGAAGAACCTTTATCCTCCCTATATTCTTTTCTATTACACTTTATTTTTTGTGTACATGTGTGCTATGCATATTTGTACATGTCATAAAGAGGCAAGGGGCTGATGATGGTGCCTTCCTCACCATGCATTGCCTTAACTCCCCTTTTCCTGGTCTTCTGAGACATGGTCTCATTATGTTACCCCATTGGCTGTCCTGGAGCTTGCTATGGAGACCAGGCTGATTCTCCTGCCTCTGCCCCTGAGTGCCAAGATTAACCACAAAGGTGTGCCACCTTCCTTTTTGAGATAGGGTCTCTCACTAAACTCAGAGGCTCAGATTAGCGAGACTGTCTGGCTAGGGAGCCCCTGGGGCCTCCTGTTTCTGCCTGTCTCCGCAGCTGAGTTACACATATGTACCACTCCTGGCTTTCTACTCACTTCTGGGTACTAAGCTTACATCATCATGTTTGTGCAATGACATTTTACCAGCTGAGCCATCTCCCTAGTCCTGCAAATGTCTGAATTCTATTATTATCCCGCATAAACCTCCAAATGACTCCCCAGCAAACAATTCCTAGGCCACCTCTGTACTTATTCTAACTTGATGGACACTCAACAGATGATTACTAAAACCTATTTTGTTACATTGGAGTGTCATGAAAATATGATGTTAGTTACATAAAACTATATTTTTTAATCAAAGAAAAAACTGGCTTTCTCTCTCTCTCTCTCTCTCTCTCTCTCTCTCTCTCTCTCTCTCTCTCTCTCTCTCTCTCTCTCTGGCTTGCTTCCCAATTCAAAGCACTGTCCTGTCTCTCTCCCTCATCACATTTCAGTTTCCAAACTCTTAGCTGCAAGAGCGCAGAGCATACGCACACTGGATTCACTGCTGACTCCCTGGATACAATAGTGGACCGGCAAGGTGGGCCTTTAGCAGGGACTTGATGAACCAATGAGAACTGCTAGGCCCGTCCACAGTTTCCCAGCTGACATGGATCCACCCCTCCAAACACAAACTATTTCTCTTGAACCCACTCATGATTTTTTGCATCCAGTAATGCTGGGAATTTGTTTGTGGCCATTTCTAGCATTCTCTCTGAGTTGCCCTGCAAATGTCACAAAGGGCCAGAAGGGAAGTCTGGGGACCATATATAGGGGAAATAAGGCTGCACATATGTCATCTGAGTACATCTCCCTTATGACACCTGAGCATATCCTCCAGGCTATCTGAGCCATCTCCCTAGTCCTGCAAATGTCTGAATTCTATTATTATCCCATATAAACCTCCAAATGACTCCCCAGCAAACAATTCCTAGACCACCTCTATACTTATGGCCGCAGTCAGGTGGAGACAAAGCCCACCTACATACACACTGCTCTGGCTCTATTGACAGACACAAACTCACAAGCCAAAATTCAGTCAAAGTAGGGCATAAAACCACATGACCCAGGCTTCCTGGCACCTGTCAGCATCCTCAAGGTCACACAGAAGTCTCTTTCTTTCACAATCTTCTCTGTTCTGATTCATTTGAGAGATGGAGGAAGGGAGTGAACTGTGAACAGTCTCAGGTAAAAAAGCTAAGCAGAGGGATGCCTGGCAGGATGGAGAGCTTTGAGAGGGTCCTGATCATGGCTGAGACACAGGGAAGTCATTTCATGTCCCTCACTTCACACAGAAGGAAACAGTGGTGAACGGAAGAGTGCCTTGGTCATAAGGCTGGTGGATAGATGATGGGGTGGGGCTGTGGATCCCACCTTTTTTTCTCTTTCTTGTTCACTCTTGTGTGTGGAGACATACAAATTGGTTAAATGGATACAGGGACACACACACACACACACACACACACACACACACAGAGGCATGCACATTACCTTCCTTGTACCTGGAATACTAAGTTACAACCATAGGAGTCTAGATGACAGGGAGTGTGGGCTCCTAGGGAGCCGACCCACAATGTACTTTCTTGTCCATTTCTTCCAGGAAACCCGAAGTCAGACCACATCACCTCCTGTTTGAAAAGAAAAAAAAAAGTACAGTCCATCAGGAATCGACCATCCTTTGTGGTGGTATGTTTCCTTTTTAAAAACAGCTGTTTTTAGCACTTATATATATTTTATTACAGAAAATGCTAGAGATGGGAGGGGTTTTCAGGGTAGTATGAGAAAATTTTAAACCAATAATATCTGAATAAACGTCAGGAGCAGTAGCCATTCGACAAATATTTACTATTTCTAACATGCCGGGAACTGTTCTGGAAACCTGTGGCAAATCAGTGAATAAGTTAGGCCCACCAGGTGTGACTCTTACACCTGTTAGAGACAGACAATAAACAACAGGCATAATTCTGTAGCTACCCGGGGTAAAAGTACTACAGGCAGCAGGAATACCGTGGAAGCTCAGGAGGCCACTGGCCTTTAAGCAGAGCCAGCGTCTGTGGGCACCAGCACTCTATTTCCTGTTTGCATTTTGATGGCCACATAAAAGAAGCCTTATGGGTGAGCTTAGTCATTTAAGGTACCCACACTAGAGCCTTAGCTCATACCTAATAAACCAGTCTCAAGCAGATGGGTCACAGCATGGCTTTTGAAACAATCATTCACAGGTGCTATCTGCCCCAAGCCATGAATCTGTAAGTGTAATGAAGACAGCACACTGCTCCAGACAAGGGCTCTCCTGGGCAAAGTGCTGAGGTAGGTCCTGCCCATACTCATAAGCTAGAAAAGAAAAACAGTCAGCAGCCCCAGCATGCGAATGTTGGTGTATTCTTTAATCATTAATTTTTCCTTTGATTTTTTTTTTTGAAGTATGAAACAAAAATACTTCAATGGGCAGAGTACTCAAATAAATGCTAATACTTAAAAAAATTCACTATCTGCAATCTAAATTCTCCTGCTTTTGAGAAAAATATTAACAGCTTTATTCCAAGAGAAAAGATTTTAAAAAGACATTCAATAAATGGTTTGGAGGAAGAGTAGAAAAAACGAAAACCTTTCATTTTAACTAATGAAATAGTAGGTTGGTCAGGGATGTCCAAGAGAAACCCTTACTGCTGAAGATATAGACACACACACACACACACATATATATATGTAGTACAATTAAAGAAAAAGAGGCTATGAATCTGAAAAAGAGAAAGGAGAGGTACATAGTGGGGGTTGGAGAGAGAAAAAAAGGGGGGAAATGTAATTATATTATGATATAAATTGTTTTTAAAAAGGAATGAGGTTGTTTAGAAAGAACTTAAAAATTTAAGTAGAATGATTTGCTATGTTTACATGATAGGTTTGGAAACGATAAAAAGTCAATTATGGCTTTAAAGTTTGTCTTAAATTTGTAAGATAAGAATCTTGGAAGACATCCAAATTTAAAGATGGTGGAAGTAATAAAACAATACATTTAAAAAAGACATCTAGGATAAGTGGGATGGATGACTCATGAGACCATTTCAGGGGCTGGGAGATAGCTCAGTCAATGAAGCATTTTCTGTACAAGTCTGAGGTAGATCCCAGATCTCCCCCCATGAATAAAGCTGGGACTGAGAGCCCACTGAGTAATCTACTGTCTCTTTGGATGGCCGTGCTTTATCATGGTATTCTGAATATATGTGATTTATACATAATGATGGTTTTATTTGGTATCGACACATGGTAGTCCAGTTTCTCAAATGCAGGCAGGCCTGACACTTTTTTCTTACCCTGGTGAAGGTGAACACTCACAGGGAGACACTGCTAAAATACTAAGAAGTACTTGGAAACTGTGTCCCCACTCATTTATTTTCCTTATGAACTTAATTCCATTGAGGTAAAACTGAAATATGATGAAATGCACATTCTGGAGCAGAGTTCCACATGTCTAACAAATGTGACACCAGTTAACTGGCTAAACATAGATCAGCCAGACCTTCATTTCTCCTGAAGCCATTCGCTCTCCTGGGTCCTCCTGCCCTACATCCCGGCCAAAGGAACAATTGGCAACTGGAATCCTTTAGGTTCGTATACCAACAATGAGAATCCACCCTGAAAATTTCTTTAAATTTTCATTTATTTATGGTGTGTGCCTTGGCGCGTGTGTGGAGGACAGAGAATAATTTGTGGGGATCAGTTCTCTTCTTCTACCCTGTGGGTTCTGGGATCATACACAGGTCGTCAGACTTGGTGGCAGGTCCCTTTACTCAAGGTGATTTCTCTGGTTCACCTTTCCTAATTAAAAGTATCCCTACCCGACAATGACTCCTGAGCCTTGGGGTGTGTGTGCATGTGTGTGGTATAAATATCCTACTTAGGACTATCAACTCTCACTTTGTTTCAGAATTGTGAGGACTCTGAGGGAGTCCTGTGCCTGCTGAGAAGCCCTCCAGGCTCCAGTGAATAGTTCTAAATCCCGGTTCACACAGATGATCATGGTTAAACTTAGTGGGGTTCAGAAAACATTAACTTCTCCCAAACAGAAAACATGAATGTGAGAAAGAATTTAAAGGGGTTCAGTAGGAGTATGGTGCAGATTAGAGATATCTGGGAAATGTGTGTGTGTGTGTGTGTGTGTGTGTGTAACACATTTTTTTAAACGTGCTTCCATTGGGAGGCAGAGACAGGCTGAGCTCTGTAGGTCAAGGCCTGGATGGTCTATATAGTGCACTTCAGGATAGACACAGGGAGACCCTGTATCAAATGATGAAAGCAAACAAAACAGCAAACAAATAAAAGGGTCCTAAACAACAGAGATTTTAAACTACAGCAAAAATAAGAAAGCAATGTTCTTGATAGTGAACTGCATCCCTAACCTTTATCACCAACCTTTAAGTGACAAGATAATAAGTTAGAAAGTGCACTGGATTCTGGCCCTTTCTGGCCTGAGTCTTGGTCCTCTCTTTCTGCACAGGCCTTGAAGAACCGTCTTTAGAGTTTCGGTTGCTGTGATAAAACATGACCAAACAACCTGGGGCGGAGAGAGTTTATTTCACCTTACACTTCCAGGAAACAATAGAGCACCAAGGAGGCCAGGGCAGAAACCGAGGCAGAGGCCATGGAGGGATGCTGCTTACTGACTTGTTCCCCATGGCTTGCTCAGCCTCTTTTGTACACCCCCAGGATCACCAGTGTCCAGGGATGACCTCACCCTCGATGGGCTGGGCCCCTCTCACATCAATTATTAATAAAAAAAAATGCCCCCAGGAGCCCCATCTTATGGACATATTTCCCATAACAGAGAGTTGAGGCTCCCTCCTCTCACATGACTCTAGCGTGTGTCAAGCTGACATGAAACTATCCAGGACAAATGCCACTGCTGTCTCTCCGTCTCTCATTAATGTCTCCAGTACCTGTGGTGGTGATCCACAGCACTCTTGAAAAACTGCTGAGCTCCTGGGTCTATTTTTAGACTAAAATGTTTTTTAATTATTATTTAATTTTTAGACAGGGTTTTTCTTTGTAGTTTTGGCTGTCCTGGAACTCGATCTTTAGAGCAGGCTGACCTCGAACTGTTTGCCAGTCTCTGCTGGGATTAAAGGCATGCAACACCATGCCCAGCTCCTAAATAGCTCCTAAACCTGTCCCAGTGAATGAGTTCAATGACCATTACTCCATTTAAAAACTGCTCTATACATAATAAAGTCATTCACATTTTTACAACTTTAACAACGACAAAAAAAAAAAAATTAAGGAAAAACTGGTATGAAGGTTACAAAGCAGAATAATGGCTTCTTTCAGTCTCCCACAAAAACCAAAACCAAAATAATAAGTAAATAAATAAAAATAAAAATCCATGATTAAATTACTTAGTTTCATATGATTTATTTGAGAAAACATTTAAGGGATTATTTCCACATCTTCTGTGCCACCCAGCCCTCACTTCACAGTAAGTGCCTCCCACCCAGAGTGTAAACAGGCTGATGTCAGCAGCTCAGTCCTGGCTCCTGTCACCCTCACAGTCACTGTCCCACTCTAGTTATAATCTAGAAAAACCAACCATACAGAATTCCATAACAAACTTACATCTGAATAAAAGAAATAAGTGTTGGTCAAGAGCAATAAAACCAGAGCTTTGAAAAACAACATGATGGTTAACTATCATTTAAGTTACCTTTTTCCTCAGGAAAATGACCTTTAGGTTCAGAAACAGAAGAGGTCATTAAGTCTCTACCTACTGGGTAAATGCTGAAATTCTATTTTCTATTTTTTTAATCATGTGAAATCTGTCTCACCAGAAAGTGTGCCTGCCTGAGATTCCTTTAATCATTTCCAAAACACCTGCTTCCATTTCAACACATCCTCACAACTATGCCACAAAGTCCAACAGGTCCGAACTAATCTCCCCATTATTACTTTTGCTGGTTTTATATCCTGGGATTTAATGAGGCTCTCGACTCTCCGTAGCCAGCCCCAATCAGAACATAAAATAGAATCTACCTGAAAAATATTCTTGGGGGGACAAAATTCCGCTTCTTATATGTTGATTCTTCATAGTCTCAATTTTAAGACTGCTTATCAATAACTACAAGAGATAAAGATAATGTTTCTCACAACTTCTCTATCTTCTCAGGGCAGCAGAGACATGCTTTGCAGAGCTGAGGGCATTAATGGGAAACCAAAACCCAACGAGTCTAATTTTGTCATACACACAAGTCAGGTTAATTATTTCAGACCACTTGTAAGATTACTAGGTGTTTTCCAATTATACCAGTACATTTACTAGTTTGTCAATATACAAACTTTACACATTTAACAGAGAATTAATCTCCTTTATGGAAGAAAAGATTAAATAGATGGAGACCTTAAACAGAAGTTGTAAGTTAAACTCATAAACCTAGTAGAAGGCTGACAAGAGAAATTTCTTATCAAACCAACAGACGTTACACTCGGTTAACTGGAAGCCACAGAACATTTGACAGTGGTAAAGCCAGGGGTTTAAGTCAAAGAGTTCTTCAAAGGGTGCTGAAGGGGCTGGAGAGATGGCTCAGGGGTTTAGAGCACTGGCTGTTCTTCCAGAGGACCAGGGTTCAATTTCTAACAACCACAAGGTGGCTCACAACCATCTGTAATGAGATCTGGCACCCTCTTCTGGTGTGCGGATGTACATGGATGCATAATGTTGTACACATAAAAATAAATGCATCTTTTTTTTTAAAGAGTGCTAAAGACTACAGGAATATGTAATCACTCAAATACCTATTACATATTCAGTACTACGTCAGCAGTGCTGAGGAAAATGTAAAGAACATAGCCAGTGTTGTTAAAGGACCAAGACACAATTTTATAAAATACTGGTCCAAATAGGACATAAAGAAATGCTGTCTAGGGGTGTATGTGTTTAAGTGGCTGAGATTCTGAGCCAGCACCAGGTAGAACTTCTTAGGCAAAATTTGAGAAGGTCTGACCAAGGTCAGAGGTAAGAGAAAACATGGTCTGTCTAGCAGTACTGAGATGACCAGAGGTGGCTCCGGCAGACAAGGCCTTAGACTAGGGTGCTGGGGAGGGGGAGGGACCTAAATGCTATCCTGACACATTTCCCAGGCATTCACTGTTCATGACCATGATCAGTATGTTTTAGCAGTTAATATTAAACATGACTTGAAGAGTGTATTTTTCATAAGAATAATTCATAATTTAGAACGAGGAGACAGTGGCAGAAGAACAGAATAATTACAGAAGCAATGCTAGACTTGATGATCTGTGAGGTCAAAACTCTTCGTAGTATTACCAAACTGCTACTTGCCTGTTTGCACTGACTGTGAATAAAACCGCTAATGTCAAGACAGTGCAGTCAAGATATACCAGTAGTATTTTCTTTCTTTGAGATTTGTCCTTATTTTATGTGCATGTATGTCTTGCCTTTATGCATGTCTGTGAACCACAGTGTATGTCTGATGCCCACAGAGGCAAGGAGAGGGCATCAGAGCCCCTGGAAGGAGAGTTACAGGTGGTTGTTGAGTCATGTGGGTGCTGGGAATTGAGCTTGGGGCCTCTGGACAAGTAGTCAGTGCTTGTAGCTGTTGAATCCTCTCGAAGTGTATTATAGTACTTTTAAAACCATTATTGAGATATAACTGAAGCACAGGAAACAGTATCCACTTAAAGCATTTGACTGACGAACTTGATCTATCTGCATTCTCTATAATCTATCAAGACAATCAAAATGACAAACACTCTGACCATGTTCAAGACTGTTCCAGGGTCCCTTCATGACTCCTGTCTCCCTACAAACCTCATTCTCTGACAACTACCGACCTACTCTGTTCCTACAAATGGGGGTGTAAGTTCTAGAATTTTATGGAAATTAAATTCAAATGAAACATTCCTTTTCATGCCAATATCAAAGACAAACACAGGGTAAACTGAATCAGAATAAGGACTATGCCAAAGTAGATGAGTTAACTTCATCACAATAGAAGGTCACTCAGAAATCTAAGAG
This sequence comes from Sigmodon hispidus, assembly GCA_004025045.1. Classification (NCBI taxonomy): domain Eukaryota; kingdom Metazoa; phylum Chordata; class Mammalia; order Rodentia; family Cricetidae; genus Sigmodon; species Sigmodon hispidus. The sequence continues at coordinate 94,506 of PVIH01002633.1, read as the reverse complement.
GACGAAGCAAAACCTGACCAATATAAATGAGGAAAAGAACTAAGAGTGTCCCTCCCTATACAACAGACAAGACAAATGCACAGAAATCAAGAATGTGACGCTTGAGCCCCAGCCTGCCTTAGTGGAGGTTTACAAGCCACTCCACCCAACGAAAGAATGTATAATATCTAAGTTTGCATGGAACATTTATCAACCATACTTTGGGCTATGAAATAAATTTACCTACATTTAAAGGGTTGAAATAATGTCAAATGTTTTCTAACCACACTGGAGTCAAATCACAACAAAAGGAAGATTAGAAAAACCACCAAATATCATAAACCAAATCACAAGATAAGCTTGTGGTGATATGCTATATATTTAGTAAAACCAGTCTGGAATATCAGAGAACAGATCCACCCACAGTCAGTCCAGTAGGGTCAGAGAGTGGTAACTCACACCTTTAATCCCAGCACCTAAAAGACCAGGAGTGGTGACCTACGCCTTTAATCCCATAACTCCAGAGACAGAGATCTTTCTATTTGAGTTCAAGCTAAGTAGCCAACCCTTTAATCCTTTTTTTTTTTAAATAACATCTGGTGCCCTCTTCTTCTTCTTCTTTTTTTTAACACTTTTATTTATTTATTTATTTGCCTTGGTGTTTGCCTGGAACTGGAACTACAGACAGTTGTTAGCTGCCATGTGGGTGCTGGGAATTGAACCCGGGTCCTCTGGAAGAGCAGACAGTGCTCTTAACCACTGAGCCATCTCTCCAGCCCCGCCGACCCTTTAATCTTAACCTGGCTGTGAAGCAACTGGGAGAAGAAGGGACAGTTGTGCAGAAGCAAGATCAAGGCTGAGGGAACTGGAAGACAGCTGGGTGAGATTTGACTGTGGTGTTTCCTCTCTCTGATATTCCAGCCTTTCCCCGATATCTGGCTTGGAGTTTCCTTTAATACAACCAGAATTCCTGCAATATAAGTTAGCAAATATTTCGGACCGAATGAAACTGTACCTTAGCTATCTAACTTTGGAAGATCCTGAGTATCAAAAACTTCTCCCTTAAAAAATGGTGTGGTGCTGACAAGTGTGACTTAAATACTGAACTGCATCAAGCACACTGTAGCACACCAACACTTGAAAAAGCTACATAATTCACTAACTCAACATTTCCAAATAGTCAACAAATGACATTATATAAGATCCAGTCTGTGTAAATCAGCCTAGGGGATCTTATTATAGGAACACAAGAGGTTCTTTCAATGTGGTTTCAAAGTCTATATTGCAACTAATTAACTTTTAAGAAAATAGCCTGTCTCTGGGTAGTAGTGGCAGCGGTGAGTGCCTTTAATTCTAGACTAGGGAGGCAGAGGTAGGTGGATCTCTATGAGTTCAAGGCCAGCCTGGTCTACAGAGTGAGTTCCAGAATAGCCAGGACTGTTAAAACAGGGAAAATCTGTCTCAAAAAACAAACACACACACACACAAAATAAAATAAAATAGCCCTTATTAAGCTTGGTGTGATATTTTAAAGACCTCCACAACTGTCTGTAAAGGTGGTTAAATACTTCCCCCTTTCTCTCCAGCTGACCAACAGATTGCAACAGAGACGCTGCAGCAGAAGTGAGAGCCCAAATGTGCCCTGCAGCCGGGCAGTAAGATGACTTGCAGAAAATGGAAAGCAACTTACTCTGCTAATTGCATTCCATTTCAAAGCACATTCTCTTAGAATATCATTTGTTACTAACATATAATGCGCTTATTATGTTATCTTTTTTTTTTTTTTTCTTGTAACAGGGTCATCTGGATGTAACTGTAGCTATACTTGATCTCCTGGTTAAATACGCATCAATTATCTCATGTCAAGATAAAAAGGCTTGAAACAATAACAAGTATGACTTAGTAACCAAGATAATTTCATTTCTTCTTTATTTTATCTTATCTTTATTTTATGTTTTTCCTGCATGTATAACTGTGTAAGGGTGTCAGATCTTGGAATTACAGACAGTTGTTAGCTGCCATGTGGATGCTGGGAATTGAACTCAGATCCTCCGGAAGAACAGCCAGTGCTCTTAACCGCTGAGCCATCTCTCTAGCCCCTCTTCCTCTTTTTTTTTTTTTAATATTTATTTAATATTTTATTTCTTTTCTATTTTTTAAAGATTTCTTTATTCATCATGTAAACAGTATACAGAAGACGGCACCAGATGTCATCATAGATGGTTGTGAGCCACCATGTGGTTGCTAGGAATTGAACTCAGGACCTCTGGAAGGACAGTCAGTGTTCTTAACCTCTGAGCCATCTCTCCAGCCCTGATAATTGCATTTCCAAAAGCAAAACAAGAACTTAGGTACCTATGATATACGAAGAGTTGGCACCCAGAAAACTGTCGGATGAGGATGATATAATATTAACAGCCTCGACTGTTCATAAGAGAACTAACTGCCACAACATGAACTGACAGAAACTCATGTGACTAAAATCACCAGATTTTATAAGGGCTTACTGAGAACTCCAGCTTATTACCATACTCACTGGCCAAGCCATATGTATGGCCAGTGGGTGAGACAGACAGACACCTGACCAAGTTTGGTGAGAGGCAGCCAAGGTAGCAGGAGATAGACTCAGAGAGGCCGGGAGTACTTCACCTGACCTGAACACATCCCTTCTGAGAAGGTTACACAATCTCTCTGTGCCCTGTTTTCTTTATAACAGATAATCATAAAATCATAGTGCTACTGTGAAAATTCTAAATGTAAGGCACACGGAGGGGTCAAGACCATGTGAGCATTTGGTAAATACCATCATTGCACAAGATTTCCTGAAATGTGGTGGGAAAAGGTGGAAGTACAATCGACACAGTGGCTGAGGGTATGGGAAGACCAAACTATTTTAAAAGCTAATGATGCATTCCAGGACTGAAGATTCAAACGGTGATCTAAAGTTATAAAGAAACCCTACCAACCGCAGAAGTATCACTTAAAGATAGTGTGTATGGTGTTCACATTTGGAAGCATCTACTATTTTCAAAATTAACTCATTTGTTTCATGGCCATAAGAATACAGAGACTCTGCACATGAGGGTGCAGAGACAAAAATCCCACCCTCAGGAGGTGGAGACAAGGATGGTGAGGTGAAGGCCAGCCTGGGCTACACAGGGAGAGCTTCTCAAGAGAGAAAGGGACAGCTTGGGCTACACAGGGAGAGCTTCTCAAGAGAGAAAGGGACAGCCTGGGCTACACAGGGAGAGCTTCTCAAGAGAGAAAGGAGGAAAATGGAGGCGGAAAGTGCAGAGCTCGGCCAGTGTTGAGGGTGAGGGTAGGGCAAGGGTATATCTCTCCCTTTTTATAAAAAAAACTTTTCTTTTTGGTTCTGAGTTTTTTGAGACACGATTTCTCTGTGTAACAGCTCCAGTTAGATGTAGATGAGGCAGGTAGAGGTCAAAGAGAGCTCTCAAGTGCTGGGATTAAAGGCATGCACCACCATGCCTGGCTAAAACACATCTTTATAGCTTTTTAAAATAATAACTAAGGAAAATCACAAAGTATTTGTAGTTACAGTAACTATGTGAACACTCTGACTCAATAAGAAAAAGGAAAACACAGGTTGGACAGGAACAGTGGAGAGTCAAAGACCAGCACACACAGGAGAGGGGCCCAGAGTGGGCGTGGTCCTAGGTGGGCCTGCCAGGGAGGAGGGGAGGCGGGGCCTGTGGCCGGGAGTAGCCTGACTAAAGGGGAAATACAGATGATTAGTAATGGTGATGGACTCTGGAGTTATGCCTCTCACAGGCAAGGCAGAGTCATATAAGCAAGCTCTCTGGAACCACGCCCTTTTGGCCCATACCTAAGGCAAAACAGAAACCAGAGCAGGGGACTGCACAATCATTCTATAAAACAAATTGAGATAGAATATACTAAAGAGAAGACAGGACATGGTAGTCTACAAACCCTGTTGTCACTTGTGTCAACACACAGCAAAGGCTTCCATGTTCTTCCTTCCCCAAGTATTCCTCCACGTTAGTAGTTCATCTGTCAACACTAGGAGCCCAGGACTCTCTGCCTCAGGCCAGAAACCACCTGAGGAAACCACAGCCTGAGTAGAGACTGAAGGCAGAGGTAGGCCAGTCAACACTGCAAAGACAGCAGTTTCCATCTCTCCCTCCCCTGACAGAACACAGGTGTCTGTGCAGGCTAAGGAGATGGAGTTTACACACAGCCCGTGCTTCTAGCACAATCTAAATGTCAGCAGGCATTGTTCAAAGGTGGATGGGTGTGGAGGAAGTGTCCTCATCTGTGTAAGACAAAACAAATTCCTGGAGCAGGTCTGTACCTTCAGAGGGTCAAGGGTCAGATCTCACGTGACTACTTATATGAGAAAAGGCAGTTAAGGAAGAAGGAACCTGCGGAAATTCTACTTTAGAATCATTCAGGAGCCAATTCTTATTACCAAGACTAAAAAGAACATATAACTCACCTGGAAAACATCTGGTTTGTCTTCAAACAGATTGACAAAGTATTTATAGTCGGCGTAAGCCCAGAACTTGGAATGGTCGTAATCTTTAAATGGTCCAGAGATACGAGACTGGTCACAGTTCCAGGTCAGAAACTCATCAAGTGTAGCGTCCACGTAACTACACGCTGTTTCAAACTGAGGAACTGTAACATAAGAGAACACAACCTGAAAAACGTTTAACAAGCACAGTGTCTAAATAGTTTTTTTAAAGTTAAATTTGACCAAAATACTGTTTACCAATATTTAAAACTGAATTTTGTACTTGTTCATATAACAATTTACATCACTCACAATGAAACAAAAAGAATGGTTTTATTTTTAAGATTAAAGACTACCCTCCAAGCCAAGCCTAGAGTTGCAGCCCAGCATGAAGGTTGGGGTAGGAAGATCTTGGGTTTGAGGCTACACAGTGAAAATTTATGGGGTAGGGGAAGAAAGAGAGAGAAGAGATGGGGTTTGGGGGGGCGAGAAAGAGGGAGGAAGGGCAAAGACCACCTTTACTACAGTATGGTCCTGTTCTCCACTCTGGGGGATCTGTGCCCATTCTTAATGCTCACACATTACCTGCCTTTCTCAGCCTCACCAGCACATGAGTGTGTGTGCTCTCCAGGGGCTGCATGACTGAGACGGCTCATCCTCATAGTCAACATAACTGAATTTAGGTCACCTAGACGCATCTCTGGGCATGCTGTAAAAGCATGTCCAGGGACGTCCGACCTAGGAAAGAAGACACACTAGGAACATGAAGGGCATGGAAAGCCAGGGTTAATGGGAAAGAAGAACACAGGGTCTGAAGAGATTCTCCTCAGTGCTGCAGTGATGGATGGCACCCCTGAAAACCGTGGCCAGAAGATATCCTTCCTCTCTTAAGCGGCTTCCTGGGGTATATGGTCAGAGCAATGAGGAAAGTAACTGCTGCAGTGGTGTGTGATGCTCCTACTCCTACACTTGGTGGGGATGTTCATGGTGTTTGTGTGTTTGAGACAGGATCTCTCTATGTAGCCCTGGTTGGCGTGGACTCCCTATGCAGAACAGATGAGCCTCAGACACACAGATCCATCTCTTAGCCTTCAGACTAAAGGCCTGCACCATTCCCAGCTGGGCTAGTTTCTTAGGCTTCATATACTCAGCATCATTGTTTTAAAGAAGATAAGTATCACTGGACAGCCTGCATCATTGTATCCTCACTGTTTTAAACAAGGTATCTATCACTGGACAGCCTGCATCATTGGGGTCCTCAGGAATTTTTAAGTGTAAAGTGATCCTATGCTCAAAAAGCTTGAGAATAAAATAAAAATTTAAATTAAAAAAATTTAAGGCAAAAAGTGGCTTTTGAAAATTTTCTACTTTGCTCTGCCTGTTTACAAACAGAGCACTGTAGAATCATTAGCTGGACAATGTCAATTTAACATCTGCTCATTATTAATTCAGTTGCTTCAGAATCATTTAATAAGCACACAAATTTTGATTAGCATGGTGCTTGGATTTGTAGAAACACAAAAGAAAAAGACAATAATCTTGAGCATAGAATATAAGCAGATAAAGCCAAACATGTTTGTAATGCTAGCACTGAAGAGGCTGAGGTGTGAAGACTCTGGGTTCAAGGCTAGCCTGGCTAAGATAGAGACATGGCCCCGCCCAGCTCCGGTCTCAGCTGTCTGCTTAATGAGCCACGGGTAACTAATAAGTCATCTGGGAGCACCTACGACCACCGATGAAGCCAATCCAGCTACCATGCTCCTCCCACCACGATACACTCTAGCCCTTTCCTTGCTTCTTCTACAGCCTGGCTGTCCCGAAGTGAACTGTGTAGACCAGTTCACAGAGATCTCCAATCTCTGCCTCCTGAGCACAGAGACAGATTAAAGGCACCGCAAGCCAGGAGCCAAAATCAAGTTCTGTTCCCTTAAGCTCTATCGGGTGAGAGTAACAATACATCCAATCTCAAAAACCTAAACACAAAAAACACTCCAGACAAGATGAAGCTTTAGCTAGGCTGGCAGAGAACCTTCAGATTCATATAATTAAATACAGAATAATGTGCCACAGACCCTCTGAAGAGGTTACTGTTAGCTGACAGCAACCAGTGGAGCTCTGAGGGGAATCTACAGTCTGTGCATGCTGGCTTGTTCTTAGGAATCTGATGCCAACGAGCCAACACTACCCTAAATGGGAGGAAATCTTCATAAGCTGCAGAGTGTTTGAAATGAACACGGGGAAATTAGTATTTAAGAAACCTAATTATGACTCCTCAGGGAAACATGAAACCCGTTCAGGATGGGGGAGGGGACACAGCACATGCGCAGTAAATGGCAGACACCATTATTACTTCTTGTTTGCCCAGTGTTGACCTGGAACCTTTTCAAAATTACTAGAGTCAACAGACAGACAGTCAAGCTTTTCTCTCAGGCGCGTCCGTCTTTTGCCTCCTTCCTCAGCCATTAGGACTATCCAATCTTCTTTATCCCTTCCCTTACTTTGAAACTACCAAACCTCAGAGATGGGACAGAAGCAGGACAATGTCATCTAACCCATCTACTTCATCAACTTGTCAATTTGACTTTGTTAAGTGGAAAAACTTCAGTAGGCTATATAGATCTAAAAAGACAAAAATCCATATACTTAAGAAATATTTCAATTTTAAGAATCTTTATAAAGCACTTAGGAACCGTGCCTGGCAAGCAGTAAACCACTGATTATGAGCTCTTTTTTTTTTTTTGATTACGAGCTCTTAAGAGCATTGGCAGCCTTAAGAATTTATCATTAAACCAAGAGTAAATAAAATTAATTTTAACAAAAAGGTATGTAGCAAGACAGTCAGTCTTTGTGATTCTGAGAATGGGAACCATCTCTAACTCTTACAGCAAACTCCAGGGAAAGCACCTGAGTTTTCCTTTCATAGAATCCAATCCAACTGACCAGCTGAATGCTAAGGCCCTTAACTGATCAACATGGCCCTGGGGTGGAATAAACAGGACACTTTAGTGATAGTGTTTACCACCAGCAAATCTGCATTGTAGTCTTCAAAATTTGGCCTCATTAGAGGACTTCACTTCCTGTGACAGCAAATTCTGCATGTTAAAATTGAAAATCTAAAAATGTAAAAGCGACATCTGAGAATTGCTACTTCCAGGGGAAAATGAAAATGAACACAATGAATGGATAGAAATGCCAGAGCTTTTCATTTACATAATGATTTCAAAATAGAATCTTTTCCCTCTGGCCGAGGAATGGCAACACAGTGGTGTTCTGATTGTATTGGTGACAGTCCCCTCTGGTAGCACGATTGCTTTCCTTGGTTTCTTTATGGAGTGGGATTGTTCCTTTCTAACTTGATCACTCTGTTCTTTTGTTTATGTAGAAGCAGTCAAGGCAGCTCCACCTCCAAACACTTACTGCCAAGTACCAGGCAAGAGGGGGCTGCCCCAGTCCAAGATTTCCCAGCAAAATACAAAGTGAGCTTGCTTTTAAATCTAAAACAATGGGGTTTTAAATATATATATTTTCCCAGCAGGAAAGCAACTATTTTTCCATTTTAGAATTTCCTTACTTTACAAACTAGGGAGAACAAGTGGAGAGTGAGTGCACAGAACTTCTGGCTGCTCCGCTCTTCCCGACTTACTGATGGCTGGCATTATTTCTAAAATGGCTGAGAACTCTTGTCAGATGAAGTACATTGCAGCCAGTCAGCACTTATCTCAATTTGATTAGAAATGGGTTTAAATACCTACATCCGGTTCACTATCTATGTCTAAAATAAACTCAGGAAGGTATTATGTTTTTGTTTTTGGAGACAGAGTGGTTCTGTGTAGGCCAGGCTGGCCTCAAATTCAGAGATCCCAAGTGCTGGGAACAAAGGTGTGTGCTATACCATGCCTGGCTTTAAAAAAATACGCTGTAACTATAGATAATTATAATATATTAAACATTTCAAAGAGCGAGGTGAAAGGATTCTAAAAAATTTCACCACAAAGAACACACAGACATTAGAAAATATGCTCACCTAACTTAAACATTGGCAATAACTACATAAATTGAACATAGTACTCCATTAACATGTATGGAGTACATGCTATGGCTTCTGCATATTAGTTAAAAAATAATGTCAATTACTTTTAAAAGCCAGTTACTGATATTACCGTTTCAAGCATCCTAGAAAAAATCCTAAAAAATCTTGTGATCTAAGACAGGGGCTGGAGAGATGGCTCAGTGGTTAAGAGCACTGGCTGTTCTTTCAGAGGTCCTGAGTTCCATTCCCAGTATCCACATGGTGGCTTGCAACCATCTACAATAAGGTCTGCTGCCATCTTCTGGCATGTAAGCATGCAAACATACATGGAAGCAGAATACTGCATACATAATAAATAAATAAATAAAAGATCTAAGACAGATATAAGAAATATTCTCAAATACAAAAGAAACAAAAAATGTGATTATTTATAAAATTGTGTTCCTGTCTTTCTAGAAGACCTACAGGAACAAACACCTACCTAAACAAAAAAGTAGTGGATACAAAATCAACACAGAGAAATAAATAGCTTTTATTTATGTGCCAATTTCCACCACTAAATCTTAATGTGGCTATGTAGAGACTCTGTCTCAGCTTTCCATTATATACATATTGAATATACATATATGGTAAAAATATTTTATTTGCATTTGCTGTAATGAATGATAACTACAAACCTGTTTTTGCTGAAAGAGTTGGTAGGTAAAGATAACATGTTTTTGTGGAGAAAGATACAACTTTACAGCAAGGTAAACCTGAGTTCAAATCACCAAAACCACACAAAGGCCTCATGGCTGCACATGCCTGTACCCCATACCCCTAGCATTGGGAAGCAGAGAGAGATGGAATCTGAGAACTTGCATAACAGTGACACCCAGGCAGTGAGGTGGAGGGCCACAGTCCCAATACCCCACTCTAGTCTCCAATGTGTATATGCTCATATAGAACACTCATGTGCAGGCACCACAAAGACAAATACACACCCCAAATGTGTGTGTGTGTGTATGTGTGTGTGGTCCTGGCCGTCCTGGAACTTTTTATTTTATGTGAATTGGTGTTTTGCCTGCACGTATAACTGTGTAAGGGTGTCAGATCTTGGAACTACAGACAGTTGTTAGCTGCCATGTGGATGCTGGGAATCGAACTCAGGTCCTCCGGAAGAACAGTCAGTGCTCTCAGCCACTGAGCCATCTCTCCAGCCCTAAACAGAGCATTCTATGTTAACTAAAAAGTCCATTTGGATGAATACAATTCAAAGATGGTGAGGAGAAGAACGAAAGGTCAGAGTAGACTAGTGGTTAGCACAGCTGGGGAGAGCAGAGGGAAGGGAGGTCATGGCTAGGGAGAGCAGAGGGAAGGGAGGTCATGGCTGGGGAGAGCAGAGGGAAGGGAGGTCATGGCTGGGGAGAGCAGGGAGGAGAAACAGACACAGAAAGGGAGGTCATGGGAATTAAGCTGCAGTTATGGAGGAGACAGTCTGGTGTCCTGGCACAAAGCAGAATTATACAAAGCATATATTACAAAAGAACTAGATGAAGGGATTTTAAATATCTTCTTTAACTACAAAGAAATGACCAGTATTCGGATTCGGGCATATAACATACACATATGCAGGATATCATAAGCTACATAAAATATATACAACTTATGTCAGTTAAAAACATAAATACATCTGGTATGATGATGTATACCTCTAATCCCCGTGGAGGCTGATGCAGGAAGATTATGAAAAGTTTAGACTAGCCTGGACTATATATACAGTGAGTTACAGGGTGAGACATCATCTCAAAAAAAACCAAGAAGTGAGAAATGATGTTGTCTGCGATGTACTTTCAAATACTAGAATATGCATCAGTGCTAAGAGAGTGTTTTCAAATTCCTTTACTTGTCCCAAAGATGACAGCGTAAGCTGTGGCCTTGAAACTGATGCCAGAAGACACAGGAGCATCCAGCCACTGACTCACTAAAGTCAGCACAGTTAAAAGTGGTCATCTAGGAAGTGATGCTACAACTCTACTTCCCAACTTTGTTATTTGGAAAAAATGCAGAGAAAATCATCAGTAAGCTGTCAGAGAAAAGTACTAGAGTAGTCTATGTAAGAGAAGAAATTTCTAAAATGAAACAAATGAAAATAAATGTTAGTAGAGCTCTAGCTGATTTGATTATAAAAACGCAATACAAATGCAAACTACAAATGGGGAAACAGTCATAGGAAAAAAGATCGTTTTAAGAAAGTAAATAAAACAAAAACAAACCCCTGAAGCTCTAACAGAAACAGTCAAAGAACTGTTATCTTTTTATTATAAGAAAAAATCAGGAATTACTAATAAATATGAACTTAGGTTCAACATCACTAGCAAAAAATGCTAATTGCAATAATGAGAAACCACCCTTTCCACCCACATCTGAGAAAAGATATTAGTTTGGTTTTGAAGACACAGACCTGGAAGCCATTTCTCTGCAGATCTACTGCCTATGTATCAAGTCTTTCCTTCAGTCACTTACAAACACAAGAGTCTAACTAACAGATGCTGACCCAGGATGACAGAAGGTCTTCCGTGACAGCAGAAAGACCTTAGCAGGAGGAGATTTTAATCAGGTAATTACTATGTAACCAACGTGATTATAACTATCCTGAGGTGTCATTAGGAAATAAAGTGTTCTGTGATAATTTGTAAGCCACACCTGATGGGGTGGAAGGAAAAAAAAGTAAAATTTATCTATAAGGGAAGAAGGATTAGCTATGTAAAGCCAAGGAAGGGAAGCCTGGAAAAGAGTTACAAAGGTGTGGAGAGAGATACAAAGGTCCTGAGGTAGGAAGGAGCAAATCCGTGAAACCTAGACTGAGAAGACACTCACCTTCAGTACCACAACACACAGGTTTAGCCCCAGAGAGTCAGCAAAGGGTCTTAGCTGTATCTATTATTATCATTATTATTGATAGTCTCACTATGTAGCCCTCGCCTGGACCTCAGTATGTGGAATTCGGCTTTGAACTCAGAGACCTGCCTACCCACCTCTGCCTCCTGAGTGCTGGGATAAAAGGTCTGCGCCACCATGCTGAGCTATTCTTTCTCTTTTTCCCCCCATAAACTGTCTGCAGTTATGATCTGAGAAATGGCCTGGGCAGTGAGGACAGGATGAGCAGGGTCTGGGAGAGAGAGACACTGAAGGTGAGGGGCAGCGGACACAGAGCAGCAGGTGGCTGTCAGATGTTTAGCATGCAGGGCACCAGACCCAGTGACTCAGCACCTGGTACAGGATAATCCGAGCACCCTTACACCCAGTCACCTCCCTCTAGGAATCCATCCTCGGGGAACAATCAGACACCTCGGGGACAAGTTCTACATTTAAAACTTGCAAGCAGTTTAAAGAAAGTTCATTTCCCCCTGTTCACTACTGATTGAATCTAGGCCCTAACACGTGACAGGAAAGCATCTAGCTACATCTCCAATCCTTTGTGAGGAGTGCAGGGCGGGGGTAAAGGCACAGAAGAGTTGCTCCCAATGTCTGGTTTCTTTCACATAGCCTGTGATCAATCTAAACATAACAGATAAGAAAAATCTTAAATAAATTATGATATTGCCATATAATGACATATCATGGAGCCATTTAAATGCCATTTAATGTCACGAGTTGTTTCTCTGGATATGCTGAGAGAAAAATAGCCTGTGAAAATTAACATAACTTTAATTTTTAAAAACAATTTGTTAAAATACAAACAGGTAAAGATGGAGAGATGGTGGCTAAGAGCACTGGCTGCTCTTACAGAGGACCTGAGCAGGATTTCTAGCCTTTCCAGGGACTCCGATGTACTCTTTTGGCCCCTAAGGTTATCAGGCACATATGTGGTACACAGACAACATGAAGGCAAAAAACTCATACACATAAAATAGATAAATCAATAAAGGTTTATTTGAAGCAGATGGAGACAGGAGGATCATGAGTTCAAGGCCAGCCTGTGCTATGTATTTGCTGGGCAAGGTGGCTGTTAGAACTCTATTCCACTTTAGAAGCCCTGGCCAATGGCAACTGACCTGACCCCGCCCAGAGTTCTGACTTCAAGCTCCACTTAAGAAGGATTGCCACCTTTGATTCCTCCATCTAGTCCTTCCCTCTCCCACCCCTTCTTTCCTTCTCCCCGTCTTCCTGTCTGTCTTTCTGTCTTATCTATCCACCTATCCATCTTCCTCTCTCTATAATAAAAGTCTCTCCATGTCAGTGCAGTCTAAGTGTCTTCACGGCCAACGGTCACCGCACCTACATGGGGCAAGGGAGCCCATCTGCTGCCATCCAGGGTATAAAGTTATTAAATATAACAGTGGTACACACCTTTAATCCCAGCACTCTGGAGGCAGACACAGATGGATCTTAGTGAATTCAAGGCCAGCCTGATCTATAGAATGAGCTCCAGGACAGCCTAAGCTACATAAGGCAGACCCTGTCTCAAAAACAAACAACAAAATAAGGTATCTTTAAACTTTTGTGGCCTTTCTACTTTTTCCAATCATTTTTTTACACAGAAGCTATACTTCCATTTTAAAATTATTTTTAAGTGATATTTGTTGAATACTAACTATAAGGCACTATTCTAAATGAGTTGTACATATGAACTTATTTTTTTCTGAGACAGGGTCTCAATGTAGATCTGGCTGACCTAGAACTCACTGTGTAGACTAGCTAATAAATAAAGATGAATGAAATACTGATAGACACCAGTTGAGTACCCCTTATTTGAAATGCCTGAGATCAGAAGTGGTTCTTTTTTATTTCTTATTTTTCTCAATTTTGGAAATATTTGAATATACAGAATGAGCTATTTTATGGATTGAACCCAAGGCTACTATGAAATTCATTTCTACTTCTTATCTTCCTTAGATACATAGGCTAAAGGTTATACATTTTGCCTTGTGAATGTTTGTGTGGCATTGTGCTGGTGCTTAAAAATGCAGACTCTGAAACATTTCAGATTTAGAGGTGATCAATTTATATTCCTATATGGGTGAGTCCTGAAAACAGGCTGTGATACAAACCAGACAGTGGGGCTAACTCTTCTGTGCCTGTTATTATGATATCCTGAATGGGTACACTTAGACGGTAGGTGGTGTTGCTGGGGATGACCGATTAAAAAGCACTGCCTTTGTTACGGGATAATGAAAACATTCTCAATTAGACAGTGAGCTGTACACCCTGTGAAATATTAACTACCATTTGATCAGATACTTTAGAAAGGCTAAAAGCTACACTTTATGCTGTGAGAATTTTATTTCAATTGTTAAAAGAGATTAAGCTTCCTTTACTAAAAACTCAGAGTGGTTTCTCATACTTGGAGAGAGGATTTTAAAAAACTTCTTTTAGACTAAAGTATTAACTTGGAAACACCAGATTACAATAGCTCATGCCCAGTGAGAGTCCTGGCATCCCAGGAAGAAGGCAAACAGTCAGGCAGAGAATTCAGGTAAGTCATGCTCAGTGATGACTGCTAGCTAGCTACCGGCACTAGTGTGGTGTCAGGAGTCTGAGCAGGTCGTGAAAAACTACACTTTGTATTTCTTTTCAAGTTAGTATCAGATACTTCAGTGAATGGCAAATTTGTTTCACAATATCAAAAGGTAAAAAATGGAATCTGATTTTAAGTTATTGCATAGGTCTAGTATTTTATTTAAAAATAACTAAACAACCAAGTCTGTGGTTAGGATGAGATACTAAACTACAGAAATTATGTTGTGACCGTCTCAAAGTTCAAAATGTCTCTAGCCACCAAAAGTGAATTGCAGGATGTATCCTACAGGGTCAAACCCAGAGAAAGGAGCTTGAGCTGCTGGAAGGGAAACCGGGAAATGTTCAGGCTCTTCTCAGGCTATTAATAGATCCTCAAGAGCTACTTCCCTGCAATGCAGAGACCAGTTACTCTTTCTGAAATGCACAGCTATGGACACCTTAAGATTAGAAACATACCATTTCTTTCCTTTAAAATAATATTTTACAGATAATGATAATCACTTTATCTGATAACAGGGCAAAAATGTCAAAATTTTCAAAGTGTTCTAGAAAAAAAAAAAAAAAGGTAACAAGCACAATCATCTGTTAATACTAAGAAATGCAAAACACCAAGAAAAATAAAAACAGCAGCGGGGACCGATAGCTCAGTTATACAGGATGACCTCGGTAGGAGGTGAACATCAGCTGGAGGTCAACACAGTGAGGCAGTGAGGGCTTCCTTTTTTTTTTTTCTTTTTTAAGACAGGGTTTCTCTGTGTAGCCCTGGCTGTCCTGGAACTCACTTCTGCAGACCAGGCTGTCCTCAAAATCATAGAGATCTCCCTGCCTCTGCCTCCCAAGTTTGGGGACTAAAGGCGTGCGCCGTCATCACCTGGCTTGCTTTTTCTTTTTAAGGGTGGAAGCAGAGGCTGGTTCAGAATTGCCTCAGCTGCACACAAACACATAGAACGCTTTACATACATTTCATGCTTATGCGGTACAACAAAAGTCAAGAAGAATAAAAAGTGAAAGATAAAATATCACCATGACTAAGTGCTATAAATAGCCTGAAGTCACATGTAGGAATGTGTTTCAGATGAATCACAAGTGGGAGACTATGACTTTGTATTCTTGAATATTACTATACTATTACACTGTAATTGTGCATTATTAAAGTATTGCTGTTTTTCAGTGGAATGGGACACAAGTAGTACATTAATATTTATTGGGGCTGGAGAGATGGCTCAGTGGTTAAGAGCACCGTCTGCTCTTCCAGAGGACCCGGGTTCGATTCCCAGCACCCACATGGCAGCTCACAACTGTCTGTAGTTCCAGTTCCAGGCAAAACACCAAGGCAGATAAATAAATAAATAATAAATAAAGCTTTAAAAAAAAAAATATTTATTGCCTACTGTGGTGAAAATATATTTAATAAAATTAATCTGGATTATCAGAGCCAACCACAGAACCAAGCCTGGTCAGGGGGTCTGTACCTTTAATTCTAGCTTTAGGAAGGTGGGAAGAGAAGGAGAGCTGTGTAGAGCACGTGAAGAGGTTTTTCCAGCTTTCCCAGAGACTCTCCCTTCCCTTTTTAGCTGAGGACTCAGAGGCATTTGGTTGGAGGATTGCAGGCCTCAGGAGTTGGCTGGGTGACTGTGGTTTCTCTCTGATATTCCAGCTTTTCCAATATCTGGCTCCAGGTTTTTATTATATACTAACTAGAGATTATGCAATAGTCTACCATGTTCGATCAGCTACAGTAATGTCTAGCAACATGTGAAATACATGAATAAACAGATTTGCATCTTGTGTGAGTGTGTAAACCCAATTGTTTGACCTAGGGGGAAAAAGCCATATGAGGTCAAACTATTTTGCCACACTTTCTTTTCAGTCTCCTATCCATACAGTGGGTCAAAGAGGATTTGAGCTTAGACATAAAGGACTGTCTAGAGATGGGGTGAGCACTGCTGAGACTGTGGGGGTCCTGGGGGTGGCTGCCATGGTGACTGCTTACTACCTGTATCTGTGCGTCTCAGGCCCATTCTGAATCGTATCTGTTTGTCCTGCAGGATCTCCGAAAGGTGTTTCACAGTCCAGTATCGTGCTGGCCAATCAAAAACCATGTTACAGAAGACTGCAGGCTGCTGTAAGGACATTATGATTTCTTTTGCTTTCTCTGGTGTGAAGGGTTTCACACATTCACCTAGGGAGAGAGAGGAATAGGGCATTAGATAACAATGCACAGATAACTGTGTAGTTATTTCCTATGGTCTGATGAGAGAATGGCTAAAGCTGTTTCTGTTCTGGCAAATCCTTCCATGCAACCACACTGCACTCACACTCCATTTATAACTGATTTGATAAATTTTTGGCCTTAAAGGCCTGATTTTCTTTTTTTTTTTTTAAAAAAAAACAGGGCCTCATGCTGCAGTCCAGATTGGTCTGGAATTCACAATGTAGTTCAGGCTGGCCTAAAACTCATGAAGATCCCCTGCCTCGGCCTTCTAAATACTTGGATTGCAGGTGTGAGGCACCCTCACCTGGGTAACATACTTTTTTTTAAGGGTTTTTTCATATTAGATTTTAAATGCTGGTAAATATAATTTTCAATGCTAATTGTAAAGTCTTCGTTTTCTAAAAGGCATTCTATCTAATTAAGAACAATGAAAATTTTGGAATATAACACATCTTAAAAAGGTTAAGTAATTAAAAAAAAATGCTGATAAGAACCACTCTAGATCAGCCAGAGTTTCTGGAATCATCAATGACTGTACTTGCTGTATGACACGTTTAAGCTATGGCAGTCAATCAGGAAGCAGAGGCTGCTTTTCATTGCAGTTTCTACAATAAAAGACACAGCTGACATGGTGGCCCTTTACAATTATCACAGCACTGGGGAGCTGAGGCAAAGCAACAGGAGTATGGGGCTGCCTGGGCTACAACGTTAAGTTCCAGGACAGCCTGAGTTAGATATTGAATTATATATATCCAATACAGGTGTAAACAGTTAAGAGATACCAAACTATGATGTACTGAGAACTTAAAACTTTCACAGATTCTCGGCTGGAGATATAGCTCAACTGGTACAGTGCTTGTCTGTCATTTCCTTCTATAGCCCCCCCCCCCCAAACCGTGTGTTATAATCCTAGCACTCCAGAGGTAGGAGCAGGAGAAACAGAAGTTGGCTACATTGGCTACAGCTACACTAGCTACATAGAGTGTTTCAGGCCAGCCTGGACTGTGCAAGACTGTCTCAAATCACAGCGTTTTAATTTTGGAAAGGATAGTCTAGCATTCTCTCATTCTATCCATCCTCCCCATCTATCTATCCATCTCCCTTTTCCCATTCTCCTTCTACCTTTCTGGTCCTCTCCTTCCTCCCAGGGCCTTTGACATGGTAGACAACCACTCTACCAAGGAGCTCCAGTAGAGGAGGTTCTCTTTAAGGACATCCCAATATGGACACCAGGACAGCTTCACACTCTGACTGACTAACACATATAATTCTCAAAACCTCTCATGAAGAGTCCTAATTCCTTTGCCACCTGACCTTCTAAGCTAATAAAGAAAGAGAAGGTAGGAAGGGGCTCACAGAAGAACTTGGGTAATCTGTGTCTGTCCCGATGTAAGGCTTGGTTTGTCTTTTGAGAAAGGGTCTCTCTACATAGTCCTGGCTGTTCTGGAACTCTCACCACATAGGCCAGACTAGCCTTGAGATCACAGAGATCCTCCAATAAGGTTCATTTTTAAAGACAGTGAAAACTTAGTTTTGCTCTTTCTCAGGAAGGAAAACACTGTAGAATCTGTCCCTAAGCCTTTGGTGACAGAAGTGAGTAGGCTCCCAGCCCCAGAAGCTAACACCTAAGACCCTTGACCTCCTGAGGGATGAAGCCAGTGTGGGTGTTTGGAGGTGTAAGGATTCCTGGTACATCAGGTGGTAAAGCCAATGCTGTGTAAGGAGGGCACGCCCCTAGGTGTGGCTACGTATATCATGCTTCTCTTAAAAGGAGCCGCCATGTTGCAGTCTGTCTCTTCTCTCTTCTGCTTCTCTGCTCCTGGCAACTCTCCTGAATAAACTCTCATGTGGCCCTGGTAGTGTGTAAACCAATAGGAGTTCCGGAAGACTGAAGAGCTGGGACCAGGAGTCAAGTTTCTGTCTTTACCTCAGATGGTTGTTTTGTTTCTTTTGTGGGTAACTTTTCATACAGGCATAGCAGAAAGTCCCACTCTCCCCTATGGGCAGCTGGATGGGTATGCAAATACTACTGGGAAAACTGAGTTAGGTCTTTATCATAAGCAACATTCAGTTCATAGCAGCATTATTTGTAATAGCAAGAATCTGGAAACAACCTAGATGCCCCTCAACTAAAGAATGGATTAACAAATTGTGGTACATCTACACAATGGAGTACTGCTCAGCAGTTAAAAAAAAAAAAAAAAAGACATCTTAAAATTTGCAGGCAAATGGATAGACTTGGAGAGTATCATCCTGAGCGAGGTATCACAGGCCCAGAAAGATAGACATGGTATGTACTCATTTGTAAGTGGACTTAGAGTAAAAGCAAAGAATATCCAGACTGCAATCCACAACTCCTGAACAGCCTGGGAACAGAAGGAACTTAAGAGAGACACCCAAAGGTCCCCCTGGGAAGAGAGAAGATCTCCTGAGTAAATTGGGATCATAATGAGTAGTGATCAAGGAGAGGTGGGAACAATCATGAGAGAAGGAGATGGTTGAGCGAGAGGAGCAACAGAGAGGGAGGAAAAAAAGAGATGGAGATCTAGAAGGAAGGAGCCACTGTGGAGCTAGAAAGAAATCTGGTGTTAAGGAAACCTCCAAGAATCCACAAGATGCCCCTAGCTAGGACTCAAAGCAATAGTGGAGAGGGTGCCTAAACAGGAGTTCCCTATAATCAAATAAATGATCACCCTAATTGACATTATAGAACCTTCATCCAGCAATGGATAGAGGCTGAAGCAGAGATCCATAGCTAAGTACCAGGTTGAGTTCTTGGTCCAGCTGAAGAGAGACAGGAGAGTATATGAGCAAACTGATGTGGACCACGAGGAGGAGTCCCACAGAGATGGCTGGCAGGAACTATTGGGAGCTCACTGAACCAGAAACAATTGCTGAGGAACCTTCAGGGAAAGGAACTAAACCCTTCAAAGGTAGAGAGTGCCAAGTGGCCTGGGCAGTTTGTGGAGCCTCTTGCAGCAGAATAAGACTGTGTTCCTGGTGTATGAACTGGCATCTTGGAGCCCATTCCCTACGAGGAACACCTAACCCAGCTGAATACTGGGCTGAGGGACTCGGACCCACCTCAACTGGATATGCCAGACAGAACTGACCCACCTTGGGATTCCTTGCCCTCCTTGGGGAATGGGTGAGGGGAGGATGAAGGAGGACTGGGATGGACTGGGAGGAGGGAGGGGAGGGCGAGCAGTGTTATATACAGAAAAAAAAAAACCTTTTTAAATAAATAAAAAATAATTTAAAGAAACAAGAAAAAATATAAGCAACATTCAATGCTTTAAGTGGGCAAAGCTACAGGCCACAGTCAATCTTCTCTTTTCTGATATCTAAATTTTGTATTCTATTCCCTTAAAGGGGGTGCTGTTAACAGACAGCCCCCCCTGGGGCCTACCAGCTAGACTGTCCTCATGACAGGCAGGCCACTCGAATACACCTCAGTCACTTCAAGAACACTTCATTCTAAGAGTTCCAAGGCACACTCTAGCCACCAATGCCTAAAGCCACTAAAGCCACACTGCTTCAGCTACAAGACAAACTTGCCCTGGGTCTAAGGGACTTCACTTCAGACATGGAGAGCTCTAGATGGCCCGTCTATCCGGCAGCAAGTCTCTCTCAGGACAGGAGGGGAGGGCTTTCCCAGTGACTCAGCAGTAAGTTTGTCATTAATGTGTATGTGACATCATGGATGGTGTGGTCACATAAAAACACACCTCTCTATTCAAAGGAAGTAAGAGAGGAGTCAAATATGGCTATGACCTGGGAACAGATTCAGGCTTCGACAAACACCATGTTCCATTGTAGAAGTGGTTACATGGCATTTAAATAGTTAGAGATCAAAGTCACACATCAAGGCATCATCCAAGTACAAGAGCGAGAATCACAGGTAGGCAGTGTACAGCAAAGAAGAATAAATTCTGCTCTATGTTTTATATATGATATTCTTAGCTTTTGGGTTGGTGGAAATTAGCGTTTTACTGAGAATACATTGTAAAGGTTTTGACAGTCACAAGAATATTAGTTCAGACATGGAGTAGAGCATGAATAGTTTCCAAAGAGACTAAAAATGGCCAAAGAGAATTTGGTTCTGGTCTGCAACAATTTTAACTTGCTATAACTTTATGTAGAATCTATTTTTTCTTTTGATGTGTATCTGTATGTAGCATGTATGTTACATAGGCCCTATGTTTGCTCTCTCCTTCAATTCTGAATGTAGTGGCCTTGTAGATAAACGGCCTTTGCTGGAAAAGACGCCTGTTTGTCCTTCTCCGAGAACTGGAGCCTAGAGTCAGCTGTGAGAGCAAGAGTTTAACCCTTGCATTGTCAGGCCAGTCTAAGAACTGTCCCTCCAGAATACTGACTGCTCCTTTCCAGCCGCAACACCGGGCCTTAATAAAAGCCTCTTCTAAGTGGTCATTTGGTGTCCAGTGACGTGAGCAGACATCACTATGAACAGATGGAACACTGAGTTTAGCTCTAGGCCTTCTCACACATCAATCGTTAATCAAGAATGTCCATTTTCTCAGTTGAGGCTCCCTCTTTTCTGATGATCCTACCTTGTGTCAGGCTGACAAATCACTAGATAGCATAGAAAGTATGCCATGAAAAAATATAGGTCTAGGAAAATCTCAAGATCAATTTACAGATCAATTACAGGTAATCCATGCACACTTGGGGGTAGGTGACATCTGCAGTAGAGTCTACTAGTCATTCCTATCCAGTACTCATTCTCTTTTTCCTGAGGTTCTAGTTTTCCTCTTCAGTACTGGGCATTGAACCCAGGTCCCCATGGGCCTATGTAAGCATAGCACCACTGAACGATAGCCCCGCCTCCTCTTCTTCCCTGTCAACAGAACTCTTCCCTGAGGAGCAATGGCTAAAATATTTCTCTCTTAGACTCCTTTGTAGGCAGGAGAAGACAAAGATGTGTGTGTGCGTTCACATTTATATATGCATGCATACGCATACAAGCTCCCGATTCAGCACTTGGGCCCTTAGCCTCCCCCCTCCCCTGTGCCTATTTTGCCTGGAAAACAGACTTAACAGCCAGAATGAGCAACAAAGGGAAATTGCAAAACTTGCCACAAGGATGCAAGATGTTCACCTTTGTGCCACTTACCAGCACAAGCGACCTTCTACCTCCTAAATGCTTTTGTAAGAAGACATTCACTTTTTCCTTGAGAAAACACCAAATGGCGGATGATGCCAGTGTATTGGGAGGGCCCAGAGGACCTGGGGACCCAGAATTAGGAGGCCACGGCGGCTTCTGTGGAGGATTTGGCAGCAGTCTTAGGGGCCACAGTCATGGTCGAGGCCATGGGGCTTGGGGAGGTAAAGCTGAAGACAAGGAGTGGGTTCCTGTCGCCAAGCTGGGCCGCCTGGTTAAGGACATGAAGATCAAGTCTCTGGAGGAGATCTACCTGTTCTCCCTTCCCATTAAGGAATCCAAGATAATTGATTTCTTCCTGGGTGCATCCCTAAAGGATGACGTTCTAAAGATCATGCCAATGCAGAAGCAGACTCAGGATGGCCAGCTGACCAGGTTCAAGGCTTTTGTCACTATTGGTGACTACAATGGTCATGTTGGGCTTGGTGTTAAGTGCTCCAAGAAGGTAGTCACTGCCATCTGAGGGGCCATCATCTTGGCCAAGCTCTCCATTGTCCCTGTGCAGAGAGGCTACTGGGGGAAAAAGATCGGCAAGCCCCACACTGTTCCGTGTAAAGTGACAGGCTGTTGTGACTCTGTGTTGGTGTCTTATCCCCGACCCCAGAGGCACTGGCATCGTCTCTGCTCCTGTGCTCAAAAAGCTATTGATGATGGCGGGTATTGATGACCTCTACACATCAGCCAGGGGCTGCACTGCCACTCTGGACAACTTTGCCAAGGCCACCTTTGATGCCATCTCTAAGACCTACAGCTACCTGACCCCTGACCTCTGGAAAGAGACTGTGTTTACCAAGTCTCCTTATCAGGAATTCACTGACCATTTATTTGTGAAAGCCCACATCAGAGTCTCTGTTCAGAGGTCCCAGGCTCCAGCTGTGGCCACCACATAAGGGTTTTATACAAAAAATAAAGTGAATTGAGTCTGTTTTAAAAAAGAGAGAGAGAGAGAGAAGATAAACCTTCATAGTCAAGACTCCATAATTCCTGAGGAACACCTTGCTGTCTCAGGCAAGGACACTCTCAGGGACAGCCTTACCCTCCTAATGCTTTGTGGCCGAGACCCAATAAATCATGGCTGCTCTGACTCACTGTAGCATTTCTCAGTTCTTTTTTAAAAAGACTTATTTATTTATTATGTATACAGTACACAGAAGAGGGTGCCAGATGTCATGGATGGTTGTAAGCCACCATGTGGATGCTGGGAATTGAACTCACAACCTGTGGAAGAACTCTTAACTCTTAAGTCAGTGCTCTTAACCACTGAGCCATCTCTCCAGCCTGCATTTTTCAGTTTTACTGTGGTAAAACATTCAACCTTCGAACATTTCACTTCTAGAACTTTTAAAGGGCAGAGACAATCAGATATATTGGTGCTTCCACAGCAGGAACTGACTTACTCCCTTCTTCTCAAACCAGAGCCAACAAAACACACAGCTCTCGGCACTTTTACCTAACCGTTCTCACACACGGGCGATACACCTGGCTCCCCACCTACAAACAGAGTCAGGCGTTACTGAATACTGTTTCCCAGAAATTATTTTTCTTTACATGTTAGTTTTTTTTTAATGCCTTTATTGTTGAAATCTAAAAGCCCCACATACCCAGAGTCTATTTAAAGGAAAAGCACCCAAAGCAAAGTTTGCTGAGAAGCAGCTGGCCTAGTGATGGGCATACACAACAAATATTCCCCAAGTAAATAAAAAGTGCTATTATATGTGTGTTAAAAACAAAAAAAGCATCTTAAGTTTGCCATAATAGAAAAGTAGCACATATTACAGAATTTCAGGCCCAGAGTAAAATAACAATCAGTTGGTTGTGAGATAGTAAAACTAATTTGGTTTCTGATAGTTTAATCAACAATGAACTGGGCCATTAAATTAGAAGGATGTAAGGCTGCATCCTATTAATTAAATAGCCCAGAGATATAGCCAGTCATTACACGCCAGGAATACGTGCAAAGAGCGTAAAGATTCTGAAGTAACCTCAATAGTTTTGAAGGATAAATGTACTTAGGTTCAAACTTGCAAGCAGGGATTTCTAACAAGATGGTTTAAAAACTGCTGGGAAGAAACATCACCATTTTAAATGTTACACAATCACTCATTCTCCCTTCGAACACTGCAAAGGGGAAAGCCAGGGCAGTCAGTCTGCTTGCTGCAGTCTGCTTACAATAATTCTTTGGGGACAATTGAAAAGAAACATCATAAAAGAGTGAACTGCCCTTTTCAATAATAATAGCCACAAAAACAAAAGATACTTTGAAATCTAATTTCTCTAAATTACCTTGTTATCTGGCTTTAGCAATTAATATCTGACTTGGGCTTGTTTCTAAAATTTAGAATTAGGTGAGACCAACAAACATTTACCAGACTTTTAGAAGACTCATCAAATACTGAGAGAATATAACAAAGATCCTAAAATAAAAATAATTTGTCTCTTATATTAGAAAATATAAATGAAAAATAGATAAAAAGTGTGCAGAAGGTGTCATAAAAACTACAACATAGAAACCCTAAAAGTTACAATATAGAAACCTCCAGAGTAACTCAACAGGATTTAAAAAAAGAACACAACAAAACCCTAGACATGAGGAGCTTTTGAAATATAAACATGTATGGGAGTCTCTCCAATCTGACAACTATTACACATGTGTGCAAAATTTAAAACCATTAGAACAGTAGGCACTAGAACAAAAAGCAATTATTACTTGGACCAAGTCTAAAAATCTGATAGAACCACAATTAACAAAACCATTCTGTTGGGAAGCTCCACCCATTTCAGACCCCGCCCCTAATGTAGCACGCCATTTGTGGCTCCACCCCCAGAGAGTATTTAAATACCCTTTCTTGTGGTTTCTCTTCTTCCCCTGGGACCACTTGGGAATGCTTTGCTCAGATTAAACCTGGATTTATTAATTCGACCAGATCTGACTTATTGCATCGGTAGAGAGACTTAATATAAACCTTTCGCACTGAATGACAGACATGCACTATAATCCCAGCATCAGAGGCTAAAGTGGGATGACTGTGAATTTTCTAAAAGCTTAGGCTACACAGAGAGACTGTCTAAAAAGGAAGCAAACAAAATGCTGGATTAATAGTAAAGAGAGAAGAGGAGCTTATTCAAAGATACATTTTCATTTTGAAACCATTGCTTTGAAATGTCAATAAAACTATGGAAGTTCTCCTAAAATGCTTAACATAATGGATGGGTAAAACAATATTAAGTAGCTGGCCAGGAATGGTAGTGCATACCTTTAATACCAGCACTCAGGAGGCAGAAGCAGACAGATCTCTGAATTTAAGTCCAGCCTGGTCTACATAGTGGAATTCCAGGCTATCCGGGGCCACATAGTGAGACTGTCTTGAAAAACAAAAACAGAATACCAATAGGCATAAATCTTGGGAATTTCAAGGACTCAAGGTGGTCTTGTGCTACTGAAGAAAGACTACATTTTACTGTTGCTGCAGTTAGGATGAACCATGTCCTTGCCCAGCTTGGGGTGAATACATTACACAGGCCTTTTAGAGTCTTCTGACATTACACTTAAAACTCTTGCCCAGATCATCCAGAAACTTCACTGCCTTCTCAAAAATTGGCTCGTAAGAGGCCAGGGAGATGGTTTAGCAGGTAAAATGCTTGCCAGGCGAGGACCAGAGTTCAGATCCCCAGAAGACATATAAAGCAGAGATAGAATCCCCGGATCAAGGGGGCTGACCAGACCAGCTCAAGCTCAAACAAGCAGCTCAGGGTTCAACAAAACATCCTGTCTCAATAGGTAAGGTTGAGAGATCCATGGCTGAAGACACCCAGAAGCATCCCCAGACCTCACCTATGAATGTGCATTCTCACACCCACACAGATGTGAAAAAGTATATGTATACACATGTACATCACACACACACACTCACGAGCCCCCAAAATTGGCTCAAAACAAAAATAAAGCTTACAAATTTAAAAATAATATTGGTCTTAAACTTGAAGCTAGGAAAAGTAACCTTGCATTTTAAATCAGGCTGATACACTGGTTAAGAATAAAATCTCAAATACTAACGCTCTTTCCAAATGTTTCATAGTATCTTCAAACTCTCTACAAAAATATTTTGATCTGACTCCAGATGCTTCTAAAACTGAAAGTAGACTGATTATTTTGCTTTGCCTTTAAAATATATATATATTTAAAATATATATATATATATATATATATATATATATATATATATATATTCAATAGTAAGACCTCAGAGAGGCATTTGAACCCATGCTCCTAACAGCACTATGGTAACAGCTCAGTGGCGGCAGCCATCAGATGCCCACTATGGAGTGTGTTATTTAGCCTGAAGAAAAATGAAATACAGAACTCTAAGTGAAATAAGCTGCCACAAAGCTACTCTGCTGTGTGATTCCCCTTATAGAAGTGTTGAAAGTGGTTAAGTTTATAAACTATGCTCCATTAAGCATAACCAGAAACAGTCTGAAACAAGGATCAGATCCAGTCAGTTTCAGGCTCGCCTCGCTGGCCCTGGGCCACCCCACCGGCTGGTTGTGCTCTACTTACCCCCAGCCTTCAGGCAACCTTCCAAGCCTTACATTCAGCGCCCCCCAAACCTTCTCCACATCCTCATTCCTGTGGTGCTTTGCTGTTCTTCTGAGAAGTCTGAAACCCACCACATCCCCCTCACCACTTCAACATTTATATCTTCACTGGGCTTTTTCTCTGGACTCAACAGACAATTCCCTCCTTCCTCTTGCATTCTGTCAGCACCTCCATGAAAGCCTCAAGGTGCTCACATATACTGCAGTTAAGAACAAAGGCTTGGGCTGAACGAAGCATTCAGGGTTAACATAGCAATATCTGAAGGACTGAGGAAGACAAGACGGCCTGGAGCTGGACACAGGACAGCCAAGCAGAGTGACACCAGCCCTTCCTTCCCAAGCCCTTGAGGGACATGTGTGACATTATTGTCCTTTCTGACATTCTCATTTCGAATGCAGCTAATTGTAAGAGACTAAACTGAGGGTGTCTTCTGACAAGGAGCCCCGACCTACTTCAGCAAAGAGACCCCAAACCATCCCCTAAGCAAGGAGGAACCTTAGAACAAATGCAGCTACTTCTTGGTAGGCATGAGAGCTTAGAGTACATAATAGCCTGTGCCATCAGAAGGCGGAAACCTCAGGAACTAGCAGTCACAGTGAATCATTAGCAAAGGCAGAATAAAGATAACCGAGGGAATTTCAAGCTCTCCTAACTGAGTGGGCAGTACAAGAACAGAACATGATCACCATCCGAGTCAGGTAAGAGGGCATGCAGGGAAGCTCTCCCTGGTTCAGCCCATGATAGGCCGGAAGCTAGCCAATCTTTATGGAGATTACCTCAGCCTTTGTCCAAGTTACATCCAGGGCCCTATAAAAACATCTAGACAAAGTAGCTCAATACCTTTTCCTCTCTTGGAAACCTCTCGAGCTTTCAGGAGTTTTTCTCTTTCCCTAAATTTCTCACTTTTCTGTAATCTTCCTAATTAAGCTTGCTTTCCACTTTGTATGCTCCAAGAATTTGTCTTTAGTCTTCATGGGCATGAGACAACTGCTGTGGAATAATCTTTTTGTACACTGTGAAGATGTGTCACTCAGATTGGTTTAATAAAAGACTAAACATCCAATAGTTAGGCAGGATATTTGGAGCAGAGAGGATGCTGGGAAGGAGGGCAGTTTTGCCAGCCAGGTAAGGAGGAAGCAGGAAGCAGCATGGACAGTACAGAGTAAAGGTAAAAAAGCCATGAGACAGAAAGTAAATAAATAAAAACGGGCCAATTTAAGTCATAAGAGCTAGTTAGACACAAGCCTAAGCTATCAGCCAAGCTTTTATAATTAGAAAGAAGTCTCTGTGGTTATTTGGGAGCTGGCTGGTGGGACAGAAAAATCCACCTATTCCAGGTTGTCTTCTGGTGACAGTAGAGCGTCTTGATCTTCAAGATCCTGGGTGGAGTACAAATGGGCTGAAAAAGGACCCCCTGAACCCAAAACCCTGCACACTAATTCATACCTCATTTTTCAGGCTAGAAAATAGGCACCTCCAAATTCTTCTTACCTTATAGTCAGTCACCAAGGCTTTTTTCTTCCCTTTTTGTGGTACTGAGAAATAAACCTACGGCCTTGAATAAACAAGACTAGTACTCTACCACTGACCTACACACTCAGTCTTGGCACTTGCTGTCTTAGGGTTTCTATTGTTGCCATGAAACACCATGATAAAAAAAACATGTAGGAAAAGAAAGGGTTTCCAGATCATAGTGCATCATTAGAGGAAATGAGAACAGCAACTCAAGCAGGGCTGGAAGCTGGCAGCAGCAGCTGATGAAGAGGCTATGGAGGGGTGCTGCTTACTGGCTTGATTCCCAGGGCTTGCTCAACCTGCTTTCTGATAGAACGCAGAACCACCAGCCCAGGATGGCACCACCCACCATGGGCTGGGCCCTCCCCCACTGATCACTAATTGAGAAAATGCTCTACAGCTGGATCTCATGGAAGCATTTCTTAAACTTAGGCTCCTTCCTCTCTGATGACTCTAGCTTTGGACAAGTTGATACAAAACAGCCATTATTACACTGGCTATTAGCACAAAAAAAAAAAAAAAAAAAGGCTATCATTCTTAGGCATCTATTTCCTGCCAGACACTATGGGCTAGGTTAGCTGCAAGTGTTCTTTTTACCTTTCACAATAACTGTACATTACATAAAGACACTCTCTCTCCCTTTAATTTATCCTGTATCCTTCTGGCACAGTGATATTTTTAAACTTAAATCTGATCATATTATACCCACAAATAAACCCCTTCAAAACTAATTTTTTGTTTTGTTTTTCAAGACAAGATTTCTTTATGTAACAGTCATGGCTGTCTTGAAACTCAATTTGTAGCCCAAGATGGCCTTTAACTCACAGAGCTTCGCCTGCCTCTGCTACCCAAGTGCTGGGATTAAAGGCATGCACCACCACCTGGCTTCTTATCATTATTTCTTAAAGTCTAGGTAAGTGGGCATAAGGTAACCGTCACATCCCCCTTTCTTCAACATTGCTCACATCAACATCTTTTAACCCCTGGACCATGTCCTCTTACCTCTAGACTCAGAACAGAGCTTGTTTTTAATTTTAAATTAAAATTTCAAAGTGCCACAGCTATGGGTTGTGGTCAGAGGATACTTACTCAGTGGTATCAAGTTTCTCTTTCTGCCTTTACATGGGTTCTGGGTTGGGGAGGGGTGTCAGGCATACATAGCAACCATCATCATCTTAACCATCTCACTGGCTCCGTTTTACTTTGATTTTTTTCTTTTGAGGCAGGGCTTATGCACAGGCTGGCCTCAAACATGCTATGTGGCCAAGGATGACCTTGAGTTCCTCATCCATTGTCTCATGTGATGGGATTACGTGGCTGGGATTCTCTTATTCATCCACTCAACATACATATTACATGTTTGATATTGTATTTGCTACTGGACACACAGTGGTAAGTGAGATCTATATAAGTTCTGTCTCAGTTACTTTTCTATTGCCATGATAAGATACCATCTTCCTAGTCCAAAGTCCCAAAGTCTTCCACATTCCTCTCAAACCAGCGTGGTCAGGTCTGTCACATAAATATCCTACTTCTGGTACCAACTTTGGTCTTAGTTTTCTATTGTTGTGAAAGGACATCATTAGTTTCAGAGAAGAAAAATGACCAGATGTGTTGGGAGGGGGAAGAGACCTTGAATAAGGATATACAGGGATGGAAAAAAAAAATTCAGAGGGAAAGATGAACACAAAAAAATGTATGTATAGCAATCTTATTTGTATTTCCACCCTTGATAAGCCATGCTTATCATTCTTATCCTCTGTATAGTTATTGTTAACTCTTCCACATTTTAAATTCTTTTTACTGTGCTTTTTTTTTTTGATAAATACAAAATAAAGAAAAAAAAAAAAAAAAAAAAAAAAAAAAAAAAAAAAAAAAAAAAAAAAAAAAAAAAAAAAAAGAAAGGACATCATTACCAAGGCAACTTTTAAGAGTTTACTGGGTGGCTTTATAGTTTCCGAGTGACCCATTGTGGCAGGGAGCTTGGCATAGCCAGGCAGGCATGGTATAGTAATATAATAGCTGAAAACTTATATTCTGGTTCATAAGCGGAGGCAGAGAGCCCTAAATGGGAATGGTGTGGGCTTTTGAAAGTTCAAAGCTCACCCCTAGAGACACACTTCCAACAAGGCCACATCTCCCAATCCTTCCCAAAGAGTTCCACCAACTGGGGACCAAACATTCAAACAGATGAGACTATGGGGCCAGTTTCATTCAAACCACAAGTTATTTCCTCAAATGCATAAAATATAGTGGCATAAACAAGTATTAAAGATAAATATGACAACAGAGTTAGAATTCTGTATTATAAAACATTTAAAGGTAGTGAAAAGCACAGTCAATGTTTCAGATTGATGTGATGTAGTATAGGTCTCAGATGCTTACACACTTTGGAATATGAAGAATAAGATGGTCACACATGTGAAAATCAGGGGGCAGAATGAGGTAAGAGATACTGTTTAGAAAATAGTTCCCAAAACAGACACATGGGATGGAATGAAATCACAGTGTGCATAGCAAAACAAACTATTAGCAGAATGTTGAAGGATATTTGTCCATTGTGTGAAGATGTCTGGCTACGATTGGTGTAATAAAGAGCTGAATGGCACTATCTAGGCAGGAGAGGATAGGCAGGATTCCCAGGGAGAGAGAGGAAGAGGAGAACAAGTCTGGGCAGGAGGATTTTGCCAGTGAGATGCCAGGGAGACAATTAAGAGGTCTGACACATGGTACACAGTAGAGGTAACTGAGCCACAGGGAAGAACGTAGATTAATAAAAGGGTTAATTTAAGTTATAAGAGGTAGTGAGACAAGCCTAAGCTAATGGCCATCTTTCATAATTAACAATAAGAAGTCTCTGTGTCACTATTTGTGGGCTGGTTGTCCCGAGGAGAAAGAACAACTACATATGATACCTAGCATGGAACATATAAATCCATATAGGGCCTGAAAAGGTAAGGGTGTCAGATTTTGAAATTACAGACAGTTGTTAGCTGCCATGTGAATGCTGGGATTCAAACTCAGGTCCTCCAGAACAGCCAGTGCTCTTAACGGCTGAGCCATCTCCCCAGCCCCCGTTTTGTTTAGTTTTAAGGAAAGTCTAAAGTCAGATGTGCTTTCTGACAACCACAGTGTCTCGTGGAGTACAGAGACATATGACTCCTTTAAAACAGCCAGTGTGCTAGTTAAACACAGCAGCTGCATCTCAGACTCACCAGCATGAGGCTAGGCTCTCAAGGAACTGAGGAGGGTGGGGCCAGCTGTCAGGGACAGAGCCTGCAGAGGTAGCCTAGCCCATTAAGGTTTGCCTAACTTGGTCAGAGGAGGCTGCAGATGTGCAAAAAGTCAGGTCGAGACCAAGAAATCTTTTAAAGAGATACAATTCGTATAAATATGCTGGATGAGCAAGACACAAAAGAAGGTAATTGCTGAATTTTGTCAAGACAAGGGAGGACAGTCCTTCAAAATTCCTGCTTCACAGAAAAGTCTGTTAGATATTCCAGGCCTCTAGGTGAAAGATGGATGCTTCAATGTTGCAGAGAAACCCTGGGTGCCTGTCCAGGCAGCCAGCTGTCTCTGTTGTTTTTATAGTTTAGAAATTGTTTACTCTGCACTTCCCATTTACTTAGGTAATATATCCTTCTCGGATCTTTGATGGGGTCGAAGATAGTTAGTTACAGTTTCCTTGCTACTAAATTCAGAAAAGAAATTTACATAAGAGATGTAAAGTGTATAAAGGTTGAAAAACGTAAAAGCTTATTTTTATGTTGTTAATATAAGTTGTGACAGAAAATGATTTAGGTACAAAACCTTGGACTCACTAAGATAGGATAGATAATGGAGTATTTTCTCCAAATTTGCCAAATACAATGAACACGTGAATATAATTCTCATCTGATAATCGTTCTTATTGTACATAGTTTTACTATGTTAGAGTTAAACTTTTCCTTTTTATTTAGACAAAAAGGGGGGAATGTGGTGTATTTGTACACTGTGTAAAGATGTATTGCTGTGATTGCTGTAATAAAGAGCTAAATGGCCAATAGCTAGGCAGGAAAAGATAGGCAAAATTTCCAGGGAGAGAGAGGAAGAGGAGAAAGAATCTAGGCTCAAGAATTACTCTAGAGAGACAGCAGGGAAATAAAGCATTCAGTAATCTTAGCCAACAGAGAATGCAAATTCCAACCACTCTGAGATTCATTCTCACCCCAGTCTGAAGGCTATTGTAAGGAAAACAAAAGACGACAGATACTGCTGAGGCTATGGAAGAAGAGGAATTCTTATTCACTGCTGGGGTGTACACTGGGGCAGCCACTTGAAATTCAGGGTGGAGGTTTCTCAAAGTAATAGATCAGAACTACCAGATGATCGTTATGTACTTCTAGACACAGAGGACTCTCTAGTGTTGGTTGCACATCCATGTTCATTGCTGCTCTATACACAATAGCAAGAAATGGAATCAGCCTAGATGCCTATGAATTGATGACTTAGACAGATTATATATATATGGATATATACATAGTAATCATGCACATATATTTTTATTCAGCCATAAAAAACCAAAATTATGAAAATGAGTGGGACTTGAAATTAATTATATGAAATGCAGATCTTAACTTCTAATATATATGAGAAGTGTCGACAGAGGCTGAAGAACAAAAAGGGGTCCATAGAGGCATTAGGGAGGGAGGTGAGGAGCTATAACGGAGAAGAAAGGGGAACATAGGGGAAGCAAGGTTGCAAACTCCGATGGAGACGAGCCTGGGTATTAAATATGATGGAAAGGGGAATCAACCAAAGTCCAGTATGTACGAAAATGCCATAAAAAAGCCTGTTACATTTTACGGCGAATTAAAAATTTAATCAAAGAATGAAAAAACCTAAGAGATGCTGTGTAGAGACATCAATGGACCTCAAATCAAAATTTTTTTAGGCCATTGTTTGGAATTTGGATTTTATTGTAGGTTCCAAGTACAATACGAATTATTAAAAAAATTTCAGTAAGGAAGTGTCACTTTTGCCGATGAATGGTGATGAGAAAGAAAAGGCATAAAATAGGATATAGGACACATATCAGCAAGACAGACTAGTGGTTTAGGTAAACAAACAAACAAAAGACTGATCTGGGGCCAGGAGACAGCTGGCAAGTAAACACCTGATGCACAAGTCCGGGGAACTCCCCAGAGACCTACATAAAAAGCTAAGATTACACACATCTTGGAATCCCAGCACTTTATCCTAGAAATGAGCAGGCAGAGACAGTAGAATCACCACAAGGGTCCTCACAGGACAGATAGCCTGGAGCACTTAGATCAACTTCTTACTCCCACAGCGGTCAGCGGTCCTTGTCCTCACCTCCACCCGCTAAGGAACACGGACCCTACCTGCGATCAGACAACTGAATGGCAATATGTAAGAAGTCACGTTCACTAAGTCACTTTCTTCATGGCCCAGTGCAGGGCGGGAAAAACTTGGGATGGAACTGACGCCCCTTGGCACCATCGGGGCACTCCGGAGTCCCTAACCCGCACCTACCTTCTTTCTCCACGGCTATCCCGGCCGGGGTCCCCCGCGCGCTCCCCTCGCAGCCTGTTGCCATGGTTACCGCGCCGAGGACGGAGCGAGCGCCGGGTTAGAAGTACCCGCGTGGATCTGCTGCTCCCAGACAGGAAGGATTCTCCGCCCCGGCCGGAACCGGCGCTCCCGGAGTCACGTGATCACGCTGGGCGTGGTCACGCCGGTTTGTTTTGCTTTAGGGTACTCAAAGGCACTGTGCACGTGGTCTGGGCTGGGTTGTCTCTCTTTCTCCCACCCTGAGCTTTGTTTCTGCTTCCATTCTCCTCTGGGCGGATCCTCCATTTACGTCCTGGCTTTCCCTCACTCCGTGGGACTCGCGATTGAGGGGAACCCGGGGTAGATTTGCCTGCTCCTCCACCTCGCTGCTCCCTTTGGCGTCAGGGTTACTCCAGCTGGTTTTTCTGACTGCCTGGAAATATGAACCTCAGGCAATGCCCCTTGAAAGCGTTCCCCGGGACTAATTTCCCGAGCCACATATGCCATTTGCTTGACTGTAGTTTTCAAGGACACAGACAGCTGTCAGGGTTTGTACATCAGAACAAACAAATGGCTATCTGGTCAAGGAATGCACAAACACCCCTTCCACCAGCTTCTGGTTAACACCATAAGGAGAGGTAGATCTAGGTCACTATCTCCCAACCTTAACATAATCCGTATTGTTTACCCTTTTGTTTGACGAACAAAATACGTAGGCTCTTAGGGATGAATGAAAATTAGCTCGTTTATAATCTCAATGGATACTTAAAGACACACACAAATAAAATCAAATGGTTTTTATGACACAATACCCTGAGACCTTCCTATACTTCAATATCGTGCCGTCTTTAATTTCTGCAGTTAGAACCCCAATAAAAACAAAAGTAAGCCTAATATAGGAGCAAACATTGGGATAAGTGACCTGAGGTCAGCGAGTTGTTTATTAGGCACGTGATGTAAACTTGGGCACTTCCCCTAGCAATCCCCGAGTGACTGACTCGGCTTCCCCCGCTCCAGCTGTTGACCCGGCGCTCTCCTCCCCTCTTCCCATTCCTACGGTCGCATCTGGCGACCCCCTCAACCCTCCCAGGGCGTTCCAGCGCTTCTCCCCGAATAGGGTGGACCCTGCCTCGCCTCCTCCCCTCGGGCTCGAGCGGCGCAGGCGCAGCAGAAGCAACCGGGAGGCCGAGGACCAGAGCGTCTCCGGCTCCACCCGCCCAGCCAGCGCCCGGCTGGCTGGTCTGCGGCCACCGGGACGCATCGGGCAGGGCCGGCGGGCGGCGTTGCGATGGGCTCGGGCTGGAGCAGCGAGGACGAGGAGCGGCAGCCGCTGCTGGGGCCGGGGCTCGTGCCTCCGCCGGGGGCTGCGCGCCGGGGCCGGGAGGCGGCGGCTGTGCTGCCCGCGGCGGGCCCGGGCCCCGGGAGGGTGTATGGGCGCCGCTGGCTGGTGCTGCTGCTCTTCTCCCTGCTCGCCTTCGCACAGGGCCTGGTCTGGAACACCTGGGGCCCCATCCAGAACTCGGCGCGCCAGGCCTATGGCTTTTCGGGCTTGGACATCGCGCTTCTGGTACTGTGGGGGCCCATCGGCTTTCTGCCCTGCTTCGCTTTCATGTGGCTGCTCGACAAGAGAGGTAAGGGAGTCTGGGATGCCTACGGGTGTGTCCTTTCTCCGGGAGCCGGTGCCTGCCAGGATCCCGGCCTGTCGATGCCTCCCAGATTGGTCTAGGGGTTGTGTGAGGTGACCCAGAATCGCTGGCATCCCGTTCCTAACTCGGGAACCCTCTGTCCCCAAAGCGACAAATAAGGAGGCTGCTTTCCAAGTATTGATGTTTTTTGTTATGCTCTTTATGCAACACTAGAAATTTAGGCAGTCATCAGATGTTGAAGTCTTTGCACATTGTGGACATCAGTGCACTTGCTGTGAATGTTTTTGACACCTGACAGAAGTGATTCATGCTTTGATTTCAAAGGTATTTAGGGTGCTGAGGGTGAAAGATCAGAAAAGAGACTGGTAATGCCCAGATGTAAGGTAACAATGAGCTGGCATGGTGACTCCAGCCCTGGAAGCATTGTTAGGAAACTCAGGTCTGATGTCTGGATTTCTGGAAGGTAGCTCACCAGGTTAAAATGAGCGCGTTCGCCCAAGTGGCTGTTCATTTGCGACTTATTACTCCCAGATAAAGATCGCTGATGCAAAGGGACTTTCTTTTAGTTGGAGACTCCAGGCATCACACTTTGCAAATTGCAGGTGTGATTCTGTGAGGTGGGGAGAAGGCCAGTGAGGGAAGAAGCAAGATGTTGAATTATCCCTCCTGAGTATAGGTAAACCCCCCAGGAGCCTGTTGTGGAAGATTTAGACTTCTTAGGTATGTAGTTAGATAATAATGATCAGAAACTGCTTAGTGTAGAATTCTGTTCAACCTTTTGTAAGTTTTGACTCAATAAATTCTTTGGTTAGTCTACAGGTCTGTTAACAAAATGGCCATAAACTTATTTTTAAAAAGGAAATTTATTAATAACCTTTCTGGGAACTGGGAAGTCCAAGATGAAGGGCTAAGGGGATTGCTTGTCCAGTGAGCATCATCCATATGAAATTCTTTTCTTTGTGATCTCTCAAGGGAAATGGCCAGGGATCTCTCTGGGCTCTCTTTGGTAAGGGAATTAACCCTGTTTGTACACACCCTCCCCAAATAGCCAGTTAGGGCCCAAAGCCCCACATCTTAGTCCAATCACTTTGCAAGGAGTAAGATTTCAATAGGGGAGTCTGAGTGGACACAAGCATTTTGAGTGAAGTAAAAAGTGGAGCATAGGCTGGTGTGGAGCTGTGACTGTCCTGTGAGAGATAGCACCCAGACTAGTTGCTATTATAGGGATAACGTCCAGATATGCTTGCTCCATCCTGATGATTCCTTTACAGGAGTCCAGACAGAAGACACAACAAAATTGATGACTGAATACATTCATGATCAGCATATGTTACAGCCACTCAAAAAGAGAAATCAGGTCCAAACCCAGAAGTGTCCAAAAAAAGAGAAAAGTACTTGGATATGCTCTACAATAGCAGTTAGTTTTCTGCATTGATTTTTTTTTTAAAAGGTCATTGGCAAACTGGGATGACTGTAAGAGTTGTGTCACAGGAATGATAATGGGTATAGGAAATCATGAAATTTGAGATGAAACTTCAAAACAACGGAGACAGAAGATAGAATATGTGAAGACCAAGTAGGAGACTTATGTGTACAGTTGTGTAGGAAGAACTGACGTAACTGCTGTGTGAGGAGTCTGTTAGCCATAAGAGGTGTGTAATGGTGGAGGGACTGACTGGTTTAGGACTTCTAGGAATATGAGGCAGAGAATTCCAAAAAGCACTTGAAGTATAATAACCAATGAAGTAGAAAAGACCAATTATTAGATACTGATTTATTTAGGGATTTACTTAAAGCACTGCTTGCACTACCTGAAACAGAATGACCTCGAGAAATAGCTGAAACAATGGATTGTTTCCTTTAACAACTTGCTGAGTGCTTTGATCACTTTGGTAAAATTCTTGCTGGTGCTAGGTGGTGTGGCACCTTTTATCCCATCCCTCGGGAAGCAGAGGCAGGTGGGTCTCTAAATTCCAGGACAGCCAGAGCTGCCTAGGGAAACCCTGTCTAAACAAACAAACAAACAAACAAACAAACATCTAGCTTGCTGGCCTATCTCACCTTGTGGTTTTTGAGTATAAAATGAAATTGCAAACCCAGATTGAAGGGTTTCACAACTCACTGCTTGGGAGATTTCCTTAGTTTTGGAGCTTTCCATTTGTCTTTAAACTTTAAAATTATAGATTTTTATCTGGATTTATCAATGTTTTTACTGTTTGTTTTTTGCTTTCTGTCTTAAGAGTCAGTTTTGTTCCAATATGGAAATTTTTTAGTCATTCCTTTAAAGAAACTGGCCATGTTAAGAGTCATCAAAAATTGAGGGGATGGTTCAGTGGGTAGGAGTACTTGCTGGGAATGCAAGTGGACCTGAGTTCAAATCCTCAAGCACTCATGAGAAAGCTGATGGTGGGCTCTAAGACAGGAGGATCCCTCGAGTCCAGTGATTTCAGTGAAAAACTATCTTGAACAATAAAGTAGAAAGTGATAGAGGAAGGTACCCATTGAACATCTCTGGCTGCCTCATGCACCTGCAAACACAGGTGTGCACCACACACATACACCACTAAAGAAAAAAAATTAGAAAAGGCTTAAACATAGCCTTACTAATTTTTTATTTGTGACCAGTAAGTGAGATACTCTTCATTCTACGAAATAGGATGCAGACACCCACTGGGAATGCGGGCCTTTATGAGTATAAACAAGAACACTGAACAGCGGAAAGATGGCCTCAGTCAACACCAGATTGCTCTTGGTCACCTCTGTGTTAGGAGACTTCCTTAGAATGCCCACTAGAAATCTCCTGTTGAGGAAAGACTGGTCTGTTGGGGATTTATCCACTTACATAAAGTTTTAATTTTAGCACTAATGACTCTTCGTCTGATTAGTTTTTTGTCAACTTGATACAACCTGGAGTCATCTGAAAAGAAAGAACCCTTCTAGAAAAAAGGCCTCCATTGGATTGGCCTGTACAAAAAAATTATTATTACTATTTGTGTGTGGTGTGCCGGCGCATGTGCGTATGTGAGGAGGTCATAC
This sequence comes from Sigmodon hispidus, assembly GCA_004025045.1. Lineage (NCBI taxonomy): Eukaryota > Metazoa > Chordata > Mammalia > Rodentia > Cricetidae > Sigmodon > Sigmodon hispidus. The sequence goes on along the minus strand of PVIH01002633.1, from coordinate 56,756 downwards.
CCTGACACCAGAGTTACAGGTATTTGTAAGTGCCGCCTGATGTGGGTGCTGGGAGTCAAACCGTGGTCCTCCCTAACTGTGGAGCCATCTCTCCAGCCCCTGTGGTGAATTTTCTTCATTGATGCTCGATGTGGGAGGGACCATCACTGGAGACAGTGTTGCCCCTGGGCTGGTGCTCCTAGGTGCCATAAGAAGCAGGTCCGAGAGCAGCACCCCTCCATGGCCCTGCTTCAGTTTTCTCTACAGTTCTGCCCTGTCTGAGTTCCTGCCCCTGACTGCCCTCCATGACGGTGATGGAGTATGACTTGAGCTGGAAGCTGAAATAAGCCCTTTCCTCTCCAAGTTGAGTTTGGTCATGGTGTTTTAACTATAAAGACCACTCTGTTTTGGTTTCGTCTGGTCTGTTGGCTTTTAGTGTAGGAACTCAATCTAACAGTCCAAAAATATAATTTTTGGTTTAACAGAACAAAATGCTGTTTTGTAGTTTCTTTTAACTTCTTCCCCCCCCCAATAGTATTTTACTGTTATTTTCTGAGTTGAGCTAATCTTGCTTTTGTGTTATGGAACGTTGGCTTTGACTCTGCCTACCATGAGTGCCTCTATCATCCATGGCGGCTACATTAGAAACTACTCTTCCCTCCAGAAAATAGTTGCTTTGGGGATTATTTTGTAGTTCCAATAACTGTATGGTAAGTTTCATTTTGCAGTTTCCATTGGTTGAAGCAATACAAAAATGAATTTAAAGTCTCTCCCTTGGGCTGGGGAAAGAGTGCCAGAGTTGGATCCCAGCATACACACTGTACACATCTCCTCAAAGTTCTCTCTTTTAGGAATACTTCTCCTTTTCAGTGGGAGCGGCAAACACACTCTCACAATGTTGGTGTCCCAGCTGCACCCACACACAGCAAGTTCTCCCTTTCAGTGGCTTGCTCACTCAGAGCCATGCAGTTCTGTCTGGTTAGCACAGAGGCCCTGTTATCTTCCCCAAATGAGTGTTGTACCTTCCACCCCTTAGAAAGACACAGCAGAACTTGTTAGTGAGATAATAGGGGTGCCACGCCTGTGCACCCTGGAAGGCAAGCCAGAGTGATTAAGGAAATAGCAGTGTGCAAAGGGAGTGAGTCGGGGGACTCAGTAGAGAACCAGCATCGCTTTCGAGAAAAATGCTGGAGGAGGAAGGACATGCCATATGCTGTCATCCAGTGCCTTCTAGTTGGTGTAACTGTCCCCTGGCCTCACATAGAAGCCCTTCTCCCCAGCTGTATCCCTTCCAGGTTAGGATTAAAGGTGTGACCTACTCTATTTGGTAGCTAGCCTTGAACTCACTGAAACAGGGGAAGTTCTGTCTCTGGAGTTATGGGATTCAGGGTGTAGGTCACCACTCCCAGGCTTTCCCTGTGCTGGGATTAAAGGTGTGTGCCATTGGATCCCAGCTGTTTGTCCTTGTACTCAAGGATCAAGAACTTCCTGAGCTGTCTGCCTAGGATTTGACTGTGTACTGTCTCTGTAATTCAGGTTTTATTAAATATGTAACAAATTGCCACAGTCTGGAGACAGAGAATGGCAAAGATCCTGACTTGTTTGTCATATTCCAGAAGGAGCTGTAAGGCCTTGGAGGCCAGTGAGGGAAACTGTGACAGAGATGGAGTCAGAGAGCTAGAGAGGCCGCCTCAGGCTGGGCCTTCTTAGAGTGAGTTTAGCCCCGAGGCTTTGAACAGAGAGGTAAAGATGCCTGTCGTCCTGGTGATGAATGTGGAGTCAGGATGGCCTTTCAGGCTAGTAGGAAAGGCAGGGTGGGAGATGGAGTCACCTGGCTAGCAGCCCAGGTGGGAGCAGTGGAGGATTAGACAGGACATGCCTGTTGAAAGCAGACTCACTCACCAGTACTGTTGAGATGAGCTGGATCTAGCATGTGAAGGAAAAGAGCAGGCCAATACATTTCTTAACTTTCTAAAACAGGGAAAATAGAATTTTGACCTGCTGGGATAATTAGAGAAGGGAGGCCAGGAGTAGTGAGTGGCATATGCCTTTATTCCCCACCCTCAGGAGCCTGAGGGAGGCTCTTGTTTTGGGAGTCTGAGGCTAGCCTGTTCTACACAGTGATTTCTAGGCCAGCCAGTGCTACCTTATCTTATAGTGAGACACACACACACACACACACACACACACACACACACACACAAAGAGAGAGAGAGATTGATTGATTGATTGATTGATTGATTGATTGATTATGAAAGGAGTAGTTTAAGGTAAAGGGCATGAAGATTGAGGATTTGAAATGAAGATAGACTAAACTGTCAGTTGAATATATAAATAAGGCGTTCAGTCAAGAGCCTGCATGGTACATGTAGATACCTGTGGAGAGAAGCGAGTTTGAGGTTCATTTGGATTGAACCTGGGACACCCCATGATTATGAGGGCGGGAGAAGATGAACCCACAGTGAGGACAGAATACAGCCTTGGATTTAACAACATGAAGATCTTTAGTTTCCTTAGAAAGAATGGCCTCCTTAGAGTAGTGGGGTGAGAATAAAATGGGAAAAAAGGAGGATTGGAGACAGTGAGCAGGGACATATTTTTCAGGAAATCATAGCATAACGGGTGAAAGAGAATTGGAACAAGAATTTTCTTTTTTAAGTAAAAGAACTTCAAGTGTATTTCAGCGACACAGTGGTGGGGGGAGGAGAGGGAGGAATTGATGTAACCATGCTGTTGTATAAGCCTGATGAAATGCATGCTTTACAACACAGGTAGTCTTGTTCTACTAGTAATGGAAGATGAGATGTATATATCAAGTAGATGCAGGTGTTAACTAAGAATTATTTTGCTCTGATATCAGAAAATCAGGAACAAAATTATCTCTTGATGAATGAGGATAAGGAAACAGTTATTGGAGAGATAACTTATGGTCTTAGTTAGTGTTTAGTTGCTGTGAAAAGACACCATGACCATGGCAACTTATGAAGGAAAACATCTAATTGGGTCTGGCTTACAGTTCAAAGGTTTAGTCCATTATCCTCCTGGTAGGAAGCATGGTAGTGTGCTGACTGACAAGGTGCTGGTGAAGGAGCTGAGAGGTCTACGTCCAGATTGGCAGGCAGTTGGAAGGAAGACAGTGAGCTGCTGGGCCTGGTTTGAGCTTCTGAGACCTCAAAGCCCACCCTCTGTAATATACTTCCTCCAACAAGGCCACATGTCCTTTACCCAGACCACCTCTTCTATTCATGTCACTCCCTATAGACTTGTGGGGGCCATATGTATTCCAACCACCACACTTTTAAAACACTTTCTTGGGAACTGCAGGGCACATCCATTAAAAGATGGTGGATTGTTACAGCAGTGACAGCCTACTTTAAATGATTGATTATTAATTTGAAGTGAGATGAGTCAGACTACTTGTATGTTTTTGTCACCTTGTCCTATTGAACATACTCAGACAAGTGTATGTGTACGCACATGTGCTTGTGTGTGTGTGTGTGTGTGTGTGTGTGTGTGTGTGTGTGTGTGGTCCTATTCTACTAGGTGAATAGGACCAAAAATAGCTCATGCAAGAATAAAGAGTTATGTTGAGAGTAATATAAAAATGGAGTATAAGCTGAGTCAAGAAAAAAGAAAGCATGCTTAGATAGATAAGAAAAAGTAGTAGACTTACCAACTATTGTTTTTTATAAGATAAAAATGCTCTTGTCATGGTTATTAGTATATGAAAGAAAATGTGTGGGAGAAAGAGATCATGATTGAAAGGCAGGTACATTGTAATTTAGATTACGTTGTGGATTCAATTTTGTAAAAATAAAGGCGGAATGTAACCAACTGAGTAAATGATTGTCTTAGTTAGGGTTTCTGTTGCTATGATGAACCATTATGATCAAAGCAACTTGGGGAGGAAAGGGTTTATTTGGTTTACATATCACAAGTCCATTGAGGGAAGAAGCCAAGGCAGGAGCTCAAATAGGGCAGGAACCCAGGGTCAGAAGTTGATGTAGAAGCCATGGAGAGTGCTGTTTACTGACTTGCTAATCATGACTCCTATAAGAAACCCAGCATGATCTCTTATAGAACCCAGGACTACTCATCCAGGGGTGGACCCACCCACATGGAGTGGGCCCTCTTACATCAGCCACTAATTTAAATTGCCCTACAGGCTTGAAATTCCCTGCAGCCAGACCTTATGAAGTCTCAGTTGAGATTCCCCCCTTCTGTATATCTTGTATCAAGTTGACAAAAAAAAAAAAACCAGGCAGCACAGTGGTAGAAATAGGTTGGGGGGCGTGACCATGAATACGAGGTCAGAGAACAGAGGTCAAGAGGAAGTAATTATTTAGCAGATTCTGAAAGGGTTTGTGAAAGAAGTGTTATGTTGAGTGGTAATGAAGGAAGTCTCTTCAGACAGCAAGGATAAATGATGTGGATGCAGGTATGTAGTGGTCTGTAAACAACCGCAGTGCAGAATAGTTGATATTATGTCAGATCAAAGAGATCCAAGGCCACTTTGGCCATTGTAGTGGGTTGATTGAGAAATGCCCCATAGGCTTAGACGTTTGGACATCAGTTCCCAGTTGGTGGCACTGTTTGTCAAGATTAAGGGGAGGTGCAGCCTATTGGAGGAAGTACATCACTGAGGGCGGGCTATGAAAATTTAAAGCCTCACCCCACTTCCAGTTCACTCTCTGCTTCCTGTTCCTGCTGCCAAGTCAGCTGTTTGCTGCTGCACTTTCATACCATGGTGGGCTCCTCTCTTCTAGAACAGTAAGACCAAATAAACTCTTCCTTCTGTGAGTTATTTCTGGTCATGGTGTTTTGTCATAGCAACAGAAAGTAGTCAGGACAGACATTCATATCAGAGACTGGGTTGTTGCTGTGAAGAACCTGACCATGTTGTCTTTGGAGGAATGTGGAAGACTTTGGAACTTTGGACTAGGAAAGTGCTTGGATGCTAAACAGGAAATAATGGGCTGCCCTCACAGGAGCCTGGAAGACAGCAGGACTGAGAACAAAACAGACTGTCGAGGCCTGGCTCAGGAGTTCCAGGGAGAAGCAAGGGCTTTAACAGCAACTAACAAGAGTCCATGTCTGTGATTATTTGACAGAAAAAATCTAGCTGTCTTCTGTCCATGTCCTAAGAACTTACTTGATACCAAAGTGAAACATAGTGGACTAATTCATTTGGTGGAGGAATTGTCACGGTAGCAATGTTGAAACTGTGGTGTGGTTGTTAGGATAGAGCTTAGTCAGGTCTCCAGTGAAAAAGAGCAAGCAGAGTACAGTCTGGGGAGAAGAAAGACCAGTAGATTTAATGTGACAGCCAAGGCTTGTGCAGGAAGAGAGGCTGGAATTGTTGAGAGGCCTGCTCTGCACTGTACAAAGAGAAGGGTGCTCCCAGGACAAGACCCCACCCAGCTAAGATTACACCTCGTCAAAGAAAAAGGCCTAAGGAATGTTCTGTTCCTAGAAAGCATCTGCAAACAAAATTGCTGCATATGTGATTCCAGGACATGAGGGCCCATTTCAGGCTGGCAGTACAATGCAACAGTATCTTCCAGTCCACAAGAATGAAGAGATAGATAGTGGATTATTTTTCCAAGGCCTTAGGGGAGCTGTTGAAGCTCGCCAGCATATGTCCTGTCTATGGACCAAGGCCCTGAGAGGCCATTGAGTGAAGCTTTGAAAGCAAAGTCCAGGTTTCTGTGGAGACCTCAAGATGTCAGAGGCCAGAGCCATGGGATATCTGCCAACAAGAGCTGCGTGCAAGGAATTGAACCAACCCAAGAGAGATGTGTGTTGCAGGAAGTCATCTGAGCTTTTTGACAGCAGACATGAGCTGCAGAATTGTGTTTGTGCTGGTGAGTTCTGGTCTCGCTTTGGTCCGGTATTCCCTCCCTTTTGGTCTGGTGATCTATAGTCTGTGCTGTTAAATATTGGAAGCTTATGAGTTTTGATTTTACAGGGTAAAATCAAATTAAGAGATATTATCTTGAGTGTCTGAAGAGACTTTTTTAAGATTTATTTATTTATTTATTATGTATACAATATACAGAAGAAGGTACCAGATGTCATTATAGATGGTTGTGAGCCACCATGTGGTTGCTGAGAATCAAACTCAGGACCTCTGGAAGAGCAGTCAGTGCTCTTAACCTCTGAGCCATCTCTCCAGCCCCTCAGAAGAGATTTTTTTAAAAAAGTTGATGCTACAAAAGACTAAGGGCACATTTGAAGTTGAACTAAATGTATTTTACATTATGCCATTGCCATGAGGTTGTGGGTGTCAGGAAGTAAATGTGGAGGCTTTAATCGGGAGTGTGCCTCATGGGCCAGGTATCTGAGCACTTGGTCTGTCGGTGGTGCTATGTGGAGAGGTTATGGAACACCTTGGTGGAGGAAGTACTTCACTGCCAATGAATTTTGAGGGTTTAAGGCTCTGCCCACTTCCGGTCTGCTTTCTGCTTCCTGCATGTTGTTAAAGATGTGATCTCTCAGCTTCCTGCCCTGACTGCCACTCCCATGCTGTTCTTAGACCTTCTAGAACCATAAACTAGACCACTCCTTTCTTCTCTAAATTGTCTTGCTCAAAGTATTTTATCAAATTAGCAAATAAAGCCTGATGGAAAAACCAGGAACTGAGTTTTCACTAAAACCATACAAAACAAAAATATATGAAACATAGATCTTGGACATTAAGTACTGGGTAGAATAGTGGTTCTTATAATAGCTTTATCTCACTGCATGGAGAGAATTTCCATGTAGCAGTACAAAGAAGAAGCAGCCACCCTTTCCCTAAGTTGAAGACCCAGTTATGAATTCAGCGTTGGTAATGTAGCTCAGTTGGTAGGATATCCACCTACCATGCAAGATGCCCTGAGATTGAAACCCAGCACCACCTAAATCAGAATAGTGGTCCACAGGCCTGTAATTGCAGCCTCTGTGGAGGCTGGACCAGGAGAAGTAGAGTTGAAGATTGTCCTCCGCTTCACTTGGCTTCTAGCCTACATGGATTTCATGAGACTGTCTCAGAACAGCAGGAAAATGATGACTTGGCACATTCTTAGGCTAGTGAGATGGCTCAGCAGGTAAGGGTACCTGTGGCCATGCTTGACAACCCTGGAGCCACAGGAAAGAAGAGAACTCCTGCATTGTCCTCTGACCTCCACAGCTGCATCAACATCCACACAATATGAATGTTTAAAGAAAGAAAAAGAGGCCAACAGAAAGAATTCTTAGGGTATAGTACCAAGTAGGAGAAAGTTTTGGAGAAATTTCTAGATCTAAGAGAAGGGTTTTTATCTGAGAAAACATCCACAGGCTGGAGAAAAAAAAAAAAAGCCACCCTAAAAGAGAAGGCAGAAAAAAAGATAGTTCTGTAGCCTGTACATGGCATACATCTATGACAGCCAGAATGAGAAAACTTATTAAAAAACCCAAACAACAAGAACAACAATAACAAAAACTCATATGTATTTAAGATGGAAGAAAGCTTGACTCTGTTAAGGAGAAATTTAGAAAGCATTTGGCTGTCCTGGAACTTGCTCTATAGACTAGGCTGTCCTTGAACTCACAGAGAAAGACCTGGCCCTACTCATAACAGAATCTTAAAATGCATTGGGGGGGGGAAAGAATTGGATGGTGGAGAGCTTTAAGACAGGAAAAGGGGCATGCTTAGCAAGTGGCAGTGGAAGCAGCATTCTACGTGGGAGTCATTATAGGAGACAGGTGGAGAGACCCTCAAGAGACGTGCTTGAGAAGGTTGGGGTCCCATTGACTGTGCTGCTGAGCCCTCTGAAGGCCAGAGGTAGACTTCAGAGACCTTGGGCTAAAGGATATATAGATAGACACATGGTGGAATCAGGATGATCCAGGGATGCTGGATCTCAATGTGTCACCATTGTAAGCAGGATGAGCAGGCGGGGTGTTGGCATCCTGATGGCATCCATGGTTTCCTGGTGTGATGTCTTCCCTCCACCTGAGGAAAATGAAGCCCCTGGATGCTCTCACCACAGAAACCTTGTCCACACAGCTCTATTCTTGAATGAACTTCATCTGGATTCTTTGTTTCTATTTTATTACTTATATTTTTCTATAGTATAATTATAGAAATCTTTAAATTTACTTATAAAAAGGTTTATTTTATTTTCCTTTTATATTTGTGGCTGTCTGTGTGCTACATATATGTAGTGTGATTACGATGTTACTTTGTAAATAATTGTCCCGCCTATTGGTTTGATAAAATTGCTGACTGGCCAAAGGCAGACAGGAAGTGTGGGCAGGGCTACCAGACTAAGAAAACTCTGGGAACAGGCAGAGCAGAGCAGAGGTGCCAGAGAATCGCCAGTGAGCAGAGGTGCCACAGATATGCCACAGACAGATGCAGAGGAAAGAAGTTGAAATGCTGCTCTGAGCCTCATGACTGAACAAGAAACATGGGTTGAGTTAAGATAAAGGAGTTAGCAAGTTAGATACCTGGCCCTAGGCCAGTCAGCATAAAATTAATGTGTCTGTGTGTCTCTCGGACTTCTGGTCAGTGGGTCAGAACCTCAAGGCTAGACCTGAAAGTCTGGCCTAGAAACCTATTACAACATATATGTGCAGTGCCCACAGAGGCCAGAAGAGGGTGTTACAGATAGTTGTGAGCCACTCAAGTCCTTTGGAAATGTCGCCAGTGCTCCTGACCATTGAGACAATTTCCAGTCCCTGGAATTTACTTTCTATTGTAGGTATTTGTCAAGTTCTGTTTTTTTAAAAAAGTTTCTGATTCTCTTCTGTCATAGCCTGATGTTTAGTGCGTGTTGTGGAGAATCTCATCCCTATAGCCAATGGGTCCCCATATCTCATCTACTGAAAGGCAACTTCTGGAAGTATCTAGATACCATATGGGAAGAATTTTAACTTTAATTTTGTTTGTTTGTTTAGGTGTGTTCTAACCATTCTCTCCATTGTGTGGTTTTACCGTCACATACTGTGATCCCCTGAGGTCTGTTCATGTAGAAGTTTTATTCACCTCTTTATTGTATTTCTCTGAGTCCTTTATTGTGTCTCTTCCCTCAATAGAGAGTCCTGCCTTGTTGAGGTTTGTGTCTGGCAGAAAACATTCCATTCAAGACGGAGGTAGATTAAGTAACAGTGGTCTAAAGTTAAACAAAAAGCCTGCTTGTAATTTATCTGTTTGTACAGCCATGCTGTATCCATCCAAAATTGCTTTGTGAAAATCACCCTTCACAACCTCTTCATTCTAAATTTTTTTTTATAATTTATTTATTTTTATTTTTGTGAACTGGTGTTTTGCCTGCATGTATGTCTGTGAGGGGGTCAGATCTTGGAATTACAGACAGTTGTGAGCTGCCATGTGGGTGCTAGGAACTGAACTAGGGTCCTCTAGAAGAGCAGACGGTGGGTGCTCTTAACCACTGAGCCATCCCTCCAGCCCCCATTCTTAAATTTATATAAGCTATTATATAATCATATATTTGATTAAAAGCAATGCTGCATAGAGAAGTCTTGGGCAGTAGCAATGGAAAAGTGGATTATTTGGACCATATTCCACAGCCAGTGTCCCACCACTTTTTTGCTGTGTCTGTAATTACAAGCAAAATCTTTAGGAGGAAGATAAGCCTCATGTACAATATAGAATGAAAAACTCTGTTTGGTGTCTCATTGTGTGCCCAGAATAACTTAAAAGAGCACCGTCTTACAGTTTTAGGGTATTTATGGCTGTGTGTGTATTTTCATTAATTACACTCTATTTCCTGTGGCTATACTATGTTTTCCAAGCCTGTGTTCTGTTAGTAGAAGCAATAATGAGCAGTATGTATGCATTACTTGTTAGCAGGAAGCTTGATTCTCCATGGCATTCCTTCTGCCAAACTGTATTAATCATATTCAGATTATATAAGAATATTATAAAGTTTGTCCCATTCATATCACAAAGTATTCTTACTGTGGCATTTATGTGCCAGATCTGGATCTTAAATTTATTTTCCTTGCGATGTTTGTTCCGTATAATCATCATTTCGTTGACTTTCAATTTCCTTCAAGCAGAGAAGAAATTTTAAAATCAAACATTTAACCATTTACTCTCTACTAAATTTTTTTTCTAAAAGAAAACAATTTCATTAATAGTTTAGTTCCTTTTTCTCTGTGGCATAGTTTCAAATATTGGATTTGGGAGATTTGAAGGAATATGGGGCCACCTGTACCATGACTTATATGAGTCACCTGTGTGATGTGGCTGCCACAGACGTTAAGGTAATCATAGCTTAGTGTCAACAAAAGGATGGCATTAACAGTGTATGTCTTACCGAGTCATTGTGTGTATTTCTGGTTACCTAGTGTTCTCTTTCATTCTCTTGCTGTGACAAATACCATGACCAAAAGCATCGTAGGAGAGGAGAGGATTTCCTTGGCTTACAATTCCAGGTAGCCTTTATTCATTGTTAAGGGAAGTCAGGACAGGAACTTGAAGCAGAAACCTTGGAGGAAGGTTGCTTATGGTGCAATCTTTGGCTCTTATTTCCTTCTGTAGGCCAGGGCCATTTGCCCAGGAAAAGGCAGGACCACAGTGTGCTGGACCCTCCTACATCAATTAACAATCAAAACACAGACCAATATGGGCAGCAGGCCCTCAGTTAAGGCTCTCTTCTCAGGTGACTCCAATTAAAACTGACTCTAGGGGGCTGGAGAGATGGCTCAGGGGTTAAGGGTACTGACTGCTCTTCCAGATGGTCCTGAGTTCGATTCCCAGCACCCACATGGCAGCTAACAACTGTCTGTAGTTCCCAGTTCCAGGCAAACACCAAGGCAAATAATTAAAAAAAAAAAAAATAAGTAAAATAAAGTTTTTTTAAAAAAAAAACAAAAAAACTGACTCTAACTCAGACCTTGTTTGTAGACACACTCGTGCACACACACATATATATAAACACGTATATATATTTTCCCCTTTTATTTATGTGCCTGGTCATTGGCACATATTTGAAAATAACTGATCGTATTAATAATACTAAGGAAAAAAATACCTGAGCTACATTATTTCCTGAGACATGATTTACATGAAAAAAAAATTTAACTTGTCAGGCATGGTAACACATGCCTTTAATCCCAGCACCCAGGAGATAGAGGCGAATGGATCTCTGTGTGCTCAAGGCTAGCTTGGTAAACACAGTAAGTTCTTGGCCAGCCAAAGATACACAGCATCTCCATTTTTTCTAATTTTTATTATTATTAGTGTATGTATGTATGATGGGGGTATTGTGTTAACCTTCCTGGGGAAGCCCAAATTTAATGTCTACTCGCCCCAGATTGGTGCCAAAGGCAGACAAAATATGATCTCACCAAAGTTCAATCTGGTGACCAAGGAACTTGCTGAATTTTGTACAGGCTTGGTCAAGGGTTTCCTTCCTAAGTTGTGTGTGATGTTGAGGTGGCTCCATCACCACAAGGCCTGCCTACCCAGTATGGTTAGGAAGCCCCATGGAGGCTACATCATGGAGTCCTATTTTAGTAACTTTCCACTTTATATGTAGTTTAGCATCTCCCAAGATCACTTGCAGCCAGAGCTGAGGGAAGTATTAGTAGAAATCCCAGGCAGGTTTCCTGACACTGGGGAATGTCAGTAGCTCCATTACCAGGACCAAAGACTTGGCCTGCACTGTGCTGTTCTGCTCAAGTTGTCATGGCTGAGGACACCTTCCAAAATGGGGACAGGCTGCCGTACGGGGGTGGGGCTTTTGTGGATGTTAGAAGACACGTTTGCAGAGTTCATTCTCTGCTTCCATCAGAAGTTCCAGGGATTGAACTCAGACTCTCAGGCCTGTGCAGCAGGGAGCTTACTTATATATTATCTTGCTTGCTTCTGATTTTAATTTTTTAATGACTTCATTTAATATATACTGTATTAGCATATTAAATCATATTACATATATTATTTAATATACAGAAATATATTTTTGTCTTATGTGTATGCACATATGTATATATGTACACCTTGTGCATGCCTGGTACTTATGGGGGTCAGAAGAGGTATTAGAAATGAATAATGTTGGTTTTGCTCTCAAAGTCACACATAGAAACATGAGAACAAAGCAAAAGTAACCTTGCTGTGCAATTTTTTTTATTTTTTTTTTTTTTTTGTACTAAGGTGCATTATCACCAAGACTGGGCCAGCAAGCATGCTCATGTAGATGGCCCTGATATCTAACACTAGAGGGCATTTGGCTATTCCTCACTGGAGAAGGTTCAGCCTCACAGTCCACTCTCAGTTGGCTGATCTGAAGATGGAAAGAAAAAGAGAATAAGAGACTTGAGGTGCATGTTGACATAAAAACCACACCTCTCATCATAAAGGTTTAAGAGATAGTTTATTTTGCAGCCATGCTAAGTGACCATGGAATCCAGGTTCTAACGTTTGTATAGCTTCACAGAACAAAGAAAATTCTAAATGAAGGCAAGTTTAAAATACATTGGTGGGTACAACAGAGAGGCAGGTACAGTGAGGTCCGGGAGCTGGTCTATGGCTTTGGATGCTAACTAATGATCTTAGCTTTAACATTGGTAGATGCTCGTGGTCTGCTAAGCCAATAAATTCTAAGGTTTTTATTTATTATTACAAGGCTTTAGTTCAGATACAGAGTGGGACAAGGCATGGCTGTCCCAGAGGACTAACACTAGCCCAGGATGAAATACTAAGCCTCTGATCCTGCTAAATTCTAGTCTCTGCAGAGTGCTGAAGCTCTAGTTGGTCCATGGGTCTCTGCAAATGTGAAACTCCCAGGAACATCTCATTTGCAGTCAGACACAGCTTCTTTTGAGGAATTTCCACTCACAGGGAGGAGAGGAGAGAAGAGAAACAGGCCACTGAAGCTGTTTCTCATAGAGAAACTAGCTCCCCGGGAACTGGAGACATAGATGGTTGTGAGCTGCCATGGAGATGGTGGGAATTGAACCTTTGTCCTCTGCAAGAGAAGCAAGTGTCATTAACCTTTGAGCCATTTCTCTAGTCCTAGCAGCATCTTTTCTTAAGTTCAAAACCATCTGAATAATAAAAAAATAAGACTGCTATTTGTACTAATAGTCAGAGGGTTGTAAAGACTGCTTTCCATGTCCCATAATAAACAATGATTTGTACCAATTATAAACTAAAATACTATGTAGTTTTGGCCAGTTGTTTTTCTTTTTTTAAAAAACACAAAACAAAACTTAATATACCTGTCACCTTAGAATAGTTCTTAGTGACAGTGTAGTTTTTGTTAGTTGGAATTTTTTTAATATATATATACATATATATAAAGATTTATTTTTTATTTTTATTTGAGTGTGTGTACATGCCTGAGATATAATTTTTTTGTTTTTTGTTTTTCAAGACAGGGTTTCTTTGTGTAACAGTCCTGGCTGTCCTGGAACTCGCTTTGTAGACCAAGCTGGCCTCAGACTCACTGAGGTCCACCTGCCTCTGCCCTCCAAGTGCTGGGATTAAAGGCATGCACCACCACCGCCAGGCCTGAGATGTAAAATTTAAATTGTCTTTTTAAATTGTTTTCCATACTTTTAATATTATATCTGAATAAAACCTTCCAGACATTTGCTTGGATGATCAGAGAAACAGGGTCAAGGGAAAACCAGCTACTTTTCAGTGTACAGGTAGATTTTTTTCTCTCATGTTGGGGCATTAGAAAAGAGCTTTTGTATTAGAATGTAATATTAGGTTGATTGCATAAAAAGACCCTCAGCTAATACTGGGCTCACATAAAGTAGGACTCACCTGGATGCTCTTCTCCTCCTCCCTAGGTTTGCGGGTAACCGTGCTTCTGACGTCACTTCTTGTGGTTTTGGGAACTGGTCTAAGGTGCATACCTGTATCAGACTTAATCCTTAAGAGAAGGTAAGGCCTATATGACATTTCTGGAATTCTAATCTTTTCTTACAAGTATATTATTTATGCTTGATTGTAAGGCTCTGGTAATGTGATCTGAGAGGGTCACAGATGTGGAAACATTTATTCTTTTTACTCTATGTAATGGTTAACTTAGTTTCCTGTTACATGGAAGATGTTAGACTAACTAATTGTGGACATAAAAAAATAACACAAGTGAATCTTTTTGTTATCCCAGGAGCTGTAATAACCATGAGAAAATGAATGCATACTATTCCACAAATAAGTCTAACAGGTCACACACACACATACACACACACACACACACACACACACACACACACACGAGGCAGTAGGGCTGGTTCAGAGGTCAAGAGCACTTGTTGCATTTGCAGAGGACCTGGGTTCAGTTCTTAGCACCCACATGGCAGCTCACAGCCATCTATATACCCCAGTTCCAGGGAATCCAACAGGTATGCACATGGTGCACATACGTAAATGCAGGCAAAACATGCATACATATACAGTAAAAGAAATAAATCTTGAAATTTATTTTTAAAAACAGAAGTAATGGTGTAGAGGAGATATAAAATTACCTTGTGGGATAAAGAAGTTTTAATTATGCAGAGGTATAAATGGTAGAAGGGAGAAGATCACATCTGGCGGGAAGGCTAGGATGACTAGAACCACATGAATGGCCTTGTGGGGAAGTGTTGAAGACCTTAAAAAAAACAAAAAACTTCTATGGTCCAAGCAGATAGGTGCTGCTTGAATGTGGGACTGGAGTCTCTAAGTGTGTGAGCTCCTCCTGTAAGGGTTCTGGGCTTTTTCTGAGCTAGAAAACCATAGGAAGTTTTAAGCTGTGGCTTATCCTGGTTACAGACAGCTTACAGGAAACTGGAGGTCACAGGCAAATTGAGGACACCACTGGCTGGGAAACAGGTCAGTGAAGGGGAGGTGGTGGCCGGGAGTTGTGGTAGCAGTAATAATATGACAGAGTGGTGAGATATTTATATTTTGGAGAACTTACTGCTTGAAATGCATATGTGGGCGGAAGAGGGATCTGGAATAACTCCTGGCTGCCAGGAGAGGCACTGTGGGAATGGGAGGGATGACCTGTCGGAGCAAATGTGAGGACAGGTCGGAGACATCACCAGAGTTGATGGGGACACGGGAGAGGAGTTGGCGTTTAGTGACAAGGTGAGCTTCATTTAGACTGTTCAGTTTCTGATTTTCAGAATATATTCTCTTTAGGTACTTAGGTTTTGTATTGTAGAAGAAAGCCAGGAAAGATCTTGTGGGCTCCTGTGGAGCTCTCTTTTATTTTCACCCTTCTGGAGTTGGCTCTTCATTGTGTTTGACATGGTCCTAATTGTTTTAAACATTACAGGTTGTTTGCTTTGTTTTTAAGCATCCACAGTGTTAAAATACAATTTCGGTATAATGTTATCAAGGCACTCTGAAGATGTCAAGCATCTTTTGGCTTTTATCCTGCTCTGGACCAACTATGCCATAACATCTCAACCCTCCTCACCCTTCCCGGTTATGATCCTGGAAATAAATAGTGGAGTCTGCATTTTGGCTGAAAAAGTACAACAAAAGAGACTAGAACTCATAAAGAAATGTGAATAATCAGGCTAGAGATATGGATCAGCAATTAAGAGCACTTCTAGAGGACCTGGGTTCAATTCCCAGCACCTACATGGTAGCTCACAACTCTCTGTAACTTCAATTCTTAGAGGACCTGACACTCTTGCCTTGCATGCAAAACACCAATACACGTGCTAAAAAAAAAAAGAAAAGAAAAAGAAATGCAAATAAAGACCAAATGGATAAGACGGAGAAACAGTTAGAGCTCAGAGATATCAAAACTTTCCTAAAAAGTTGATATAAATTTAATTTAATTTTTAATTTTTTGTTTATCTGTAAAGAAAAATTTTTACCAAGAATAAGATACTTTGTGTCCATACAGTATATTCAAGCAGCATTCACAGAACACAGTACAGCTGTCAAAATGAAAACACTATAATTAGAGCCTATATTTTTATCTGATAAATGTATTAGATTGCTACTTTTCAGCTTATATGACATTGTGAAAGGATTAAAGACCTACAATATCTATGTAAACATCACTGAAACAAGAATTTGGCAATCTATGTCTTGTGGGCCTATCTCACATGGAGCTTTTTGAGTTCTGACCCAGCCTGTTAGAATGGTGCCCTGTACACCAACTTTTTAAATTTCAACTCCTGTGACTATCAGAATATAATGTATTTGACCTGAATGTCCTGGTGGAAACTCAGGAAAAAATATTTTGCCACTTTTTCTTGTTAGCATCATAGATAAAAAGGAAGGCTCCAATAATGAATAATAAGGGTAAAGTTGCTGTAAGTGGTTTCTGTCCTTAGTCACAGATGTATCTGCCACCTTATAACATGTGCTGTGTTTATTTCCTTCCATTCAGAGTCATTCTTGTAAATGCAAACAGCACATGGCGTTTACTAACATGTCCGACAGTTGAAGAGTGTGGTTCTGACAAACATAGGTTTTTCAAGAAATAGTCTCCATCGTGAAATACTTTGCAGCTGGCAGAATTATCTTTAAAATGGCTGTGGTAGGAAAGGTTGTTTGCTCAAAGGTTTTTAGAAGCTACATAACTACCCAAAAAACAATGAGAATAAACCTAGACTCTGACTTCCTGCTTTAGTAAAATCCTGTTGGATTAAAGACCTAACATAAACAAGCCATAAAGGTGTTAGAAAATGCTTGTTTTTAAAGAAGCTCAGAGTGGGGCAGGCCTGCCAACTGAGACAAACCCTAAAAACCACAAAAGAAAGGGATTTGACTGGATAAAACATTAGGATGTCTTCATGATTAGCCATACTGTAAAACAAAGTCAACCAATAAGACAAATGGGCAATTTCTCTAGTTGAAAGTAATTATTTCAAGTCAACAAAGAAGCAGCACCCAGGAGGAAATGGGTAATGAAAATGACAGTGATAGAAGTTAAAATACAAATGACAGAACTGAAAGAAGCCAGCTTTCTGTCAGTGTTAGATAAACGAAAATTAAAAAATAATTAGCTCTCTATCTGGCATTGCTAGTGTTGGAATAGTTTAGGATGTCCATTTGCAGGGCACTTGGACACCAGATCTTGTTTTAAATGTGCATGGTCTTTGCGAAGTACTTCTATAGGAATTAGCTCCTATACAAAGCTGTACCATGTGGCAGGGCCACCATGTGTGTACAGCTTTGCCTGTGATAGCTGAAGGCTGGACTCACCCAGCTGCCGGCCACAAAGGGCTGTGCAGTTGATTGTGGGATTGTTTGCAGCTGTGAAAAGGGTACAGTTTTTGCAGGTGCTGATGTTGACTATGTAAAATGTGTTTCTGAGCAAAGAAGTCTGGTTTAGAAATCAGGGCAGGAACTCGAGACTGAAGGAACCTGAAGACTGGAGCTGGTGCAGAGGCCAAGGAGGAGCACTCTTACTGGCTTGCTCCCCATGGTTTGCTCAGCCTGCTTTCTAATAACATCCAGGACCATCTGCCCAGGCATGGCACCAACCCCAGTGGGCTGGGACTGTTAGTATTTCGCGCGTGAAAAGAACTTGTACGCTGCAAGAGAGCCATATGAGGTTTATTAAGGAGGGGAAGAGGGAGGAGAGAGGGAAGACGGGAAGAAAGCAGAGCAGGGAGACAGAAGAAAGGAAGAAGAGAGTCTTCCACAAGGTTGGGGATTTTAAAGCTTCGGCACGCTTACACCACAGGCTTTGGAGGCCTGGCTATAAACCAGCAGGGACCTCTCATAAGTCATAATCAAGCAAAGGTCCCACAGACTTGTTTGTAGGCAGTCTGATGGAGGCATTTTTGTCTAAAACTGAGGTTACTCTTCCCAAAAGCTATAACCAGCTGATAGACTAACCCTTTTTGACTAATTACGTAAAGCTAGAGTACTTACTAAATGCCAAGGAAGAAAACAACAACTCTTGCCTCAAAGAGGATAAGAGAGAACATTTTCTGGAGCCAGTATGAATGGCCATGGTTGGAGCTATGGGTTTAAGTTACCACAGACTCTGTACAGAAAAAAGAAATCATGATTCAAGGCTCTTTTCAAATTCCTCAGTGGAAGCATCAGGTAGGTGGTTGACAGACATCTCACGCTGGGCCTCAGGTGTGGGATGACAGCATTTGGTTGGTGGGAACTAGTACCTGTACATTCGAAGGGATTTACCTAATGGTCTCAAAGATATTAGGTCACATATGGGAGAGAGCAATCAAGAGGCTGTTGAGGGGCCTAAAGGTGGCCTAAGGTAATTTGACTCTGGACTAGAAACACTGCGTTCTATCAGGTCATTGACGTTCTGACTAATCAGCATTGTACAAGGGTCAGTGTAAAGGGTGGTTTTGTCCAGGACTTTTTATTTACAATTACTCCTGTTGGCTAAGCACCATATTTTGTGCTGTGGACTCTAAATAATGAGGAGGGGAAGGTTATATGTAAATTTCCTCAGTGTAGAAATGTGAATCATTTGATAGAAAAATGAGCAATGTGAACATTTACGAACTAAGACTCTTTTTTATAAAATCAAGGTTCCCCTACATTGGCATCTTTAATAAATTCCATAAACTACCTGTTTATTCTAGACCCTTGGTCCCCACCTCAGTGCTGACAATTTTAACAAGGTTCTTTAGGTGACCTCATGCCTATTGAGGCTCAAGAACTTACCTGGCCAGGTGCAGGATACCTTCACTTTAACTGGTTCTGTGATCTGATCACATGAATGCGTTCTAGGAAGGTTACTGCTTAGATGACAGGGACTCGTGGGCTGCTCTTGAGGAAAACCTGGGTTCAGTTCCCACACAGCTGTTCAGAACTTCCACACTCCAGTTCTCGGGCATGTGAAGCCCTCTTCTGGCCTCCTTGGATACCATGCACACACAGTATACATACATACATGCAGGCAAAACACTCATAAAACAAAAATGATCTTAAAGAGCTAGACTGTATTAACAGTTGTAGTCGCCTCATTTGATTCTTAAAGCCCTAGGGCGCAGTTTTTAAGTATTTCTGCACAGTACTGTGATCAAGACTGGGGTAGGGGGCTGGAGAGATGGCTCAGCGGTTGAGAGCACTGACTGCTCTTCCAAAGGACCAGGGTTCAATTCCCAGCACCCACATGGCAGCTCACAACTGTCTGTAGTTCCAGTTCTCAGTTCCAGGCAAACACCAAGGCAAATAAATAAAAATAAATAAAGTTTAAAAAAAAAAAAAGACTGGGATAGGAGGGAGCCTCAGGGTGAGGCTTGAGCAGAGAGGGACAGGTGTGAAGCCAGAGCCGTGGCGGCATGGCCTTCCCTTTGTCACTGTGGTCTGTCCATTTCTGAGATGTTCCCAGGCCCCCACTGTCACACAGGATAGCCAAGGCTACACAAAGAAAACCCTGTCTCAGAAACAAAAACAATAACAACAACAAAAGCCAATTTAGAGAGAGGTGTGATTTACTTTGCCTTGCGGCTTCACAGGTTTTACTCTGGGGTCGGCTGGCCCTGTTGTTCCTGGGCCTGTGGTAGAAGACAGGGCCTCACCTCAAAGGAAACTGTGCACCTCAAGGCAGGAAGTGACCAGTGTCCTTCTGGGAGGCCCCACCTCCAAAAGCTTTACCACAGGTTAGCATCCAAGCCTGACAAGTGGGGTGTGGGGACACAATCCAGATCCAAACCACAGGAATCATCAAGAAGAAGGAACCCAGAGTAATCGTGTGGCTTTAAGTAGTAGCTTTACTGTAAATGTACAGGTGACCAGCCCTCTCGGCCCACAGCCAAACCACACATGATGTGCCTTTGTGAGCACAGCTCCTTAGTTCTCAGTCAGGGAGCAGTTAACCCATTGTAACAAGCAGATCCCAGAACACACTGGCTCCAACAGGATGGTGCTTCCTGTTTGACCACCAGGATAGATTGGCAGGTGGGCTGGCTGGGGCACAGGTCACCTAGGAATCAGTTCCCTTTTGTTATTCCTCTCTGAAGTCAGGGTCATCTGCACCACCATCACTCACTGTGGGAGGGAAGCCCTGTAGGGCAGTTTGGACTCAGGGACATGACCTTGAAGTCCTTACAGTATGAAGTCATTAGCCCAAACTTAGATAAGGCAAGCAGCAGTGGGGCCTGACAGTGTCTTAACCTACACTAATGGGCGAATAGTTCATTGTTTGTTCCTTCTTGGGAAGAAGAGATCATTTGCAGTCTCACCTCATACCGTGTATCAAAAACAAATTCAGATGAAGTAGTTATATATTTAATAGCAAAACAGTATGAGGGGCTGTTTATCCCGTAAGTACATGAAAGTGCTTTTGTAAGGAAAATAATAAAGAGATAAATGGAGGTATGACTGTTCACAAAGTGTTAACTATTATGCTTCAAAAATAGATTACCAGGGAAGGAGAAGATACCTGAGTCGGTGTCTCAGTACTCAGGTGGGGTCAGTGCGCATCTATAATACTAGCTCTGGGTGGGGAGTAGAGACAGGCAGGTCTCTGGTGCTGGGTGGCCTTCTTCTGGCCAGTCATCCTTCACTGAGTCCATGCCTCAAAAGATATGGTGGAAAGAAATCAGAGAAGACACCTGACACAGACCTCTGACCTCTCCATCTGTGCACATAAGCACACACAACCACAAAGTGTCTCTTGCCACGTACACCACACACAAAGAAAAAATGGAACATGCAGAGAAAGAGCAACATTACCAAGAAGAAATGCAGTATAAAGCAAAGACTTTGACTTGACTAGGGTGGTGGGCAGATTGGTGTCCTTATGATCTCGGCCTGTGACTATTGTGTTATACATGAAGGGGTCTTTGGCTGCCATGAAATGATGCCTGTGCTGTGGCAGGTGTGGTTGGGTATATCCTGAAGGTCCGTTGGCAGGAGATAGCCAATAGGAGGCCTGGAACTCTGATGAGGGGAGAGTACAAAAGTGCTTCAGGATGGCAGCAGAGGCAAGGAGGGCTTTGTGTAAGACTCCAGTTGCTTAGAAAACACAGCCAACAATGAACAAATGGAATTTTGTGTAACTGAGAGTTTCTGTACAGCAGAAAATGACCAAGGGACAGCGTGCAGTGTGACAACTGTAATATATGATAGAGGACTTGTTTGAGAACTCGGTACCAAACACCAGCAAACAACCCAGGTGGTTAAATGAGTGGACAGTTCTCA
The DNA here is from genome assembly GCA_004025045.1 of Sigmodon hispidus. NCBI lineage: Eukaryota > Metazoa > Chordata > Mammalia > Rodentia > Cricetidae > Sigmodon > Sigmodon hispidus. The sequence continues at coordinate 35,689 of PVIH01002633.1, read as the reverse complement.
ATGAAGTACAAATCGTAAATGTGGAAGAAAATCTTTACTGTCCCTAGCCATCAGAGATATGGACATTTAAAACCTCATTGGCAGTCCACCTCACCTCTTTCAGAATAGAAGGAACAGCAAGTTTGCCCTAGATGCAGACAGAGGAGACCTTACCTGCTGCTGGGGGGAGTCAGAACTAGTCCAACCACTCTGGGAAACTAAACTTTTAGAAAACTAAAAGCAGGGCTACCACGTGACCTAGCTGTACCACCTGTCAGTGTTTGCCCAGAGGACTCAGAGTTGACTCATTGTAGAGAGAAGGCACATCCACGTTTGCTGCTGCCCCAGTCCCAAGAGCTGAGCAACGAATACACCCCTGGTATCTTTCAACAGAAAAAAATGAACAAAAAATGTGGTTATATACATACTCTGATTTTTTTTTCAGACATAAAAAATAATGGAGTAAAGTTTTTATTAAGCTAATTAAGTGATTCTCAGAAAGATACCTGCCATATGTTTTCTCTCATTTGTGGGTCCTAGTTGCTATGGAGACATAAAGCCATATGTGCACAGACTGAGAGCAGAAGCAAAAGTGTTTATGAGAACAAAGGGGACTAGTGAGATGAAGGGGTACAGGAGGGTGGTGGAGCGTGGGGTGCTCTAAGTACATTATAGACATGTGTGTAAATTGTCTATGTAGCCTTGTATTAGCCTTGTATTATGTGAGTTATTTTTTAAGGAGATAGGGCATAGTAGCAGGTCTTTTGTGTGTTTGAGGCATATGTTATTATTCCCCCCAACCCTTTGGATTGTAATCTGAGAATGTTCTTATAGAAGATGCAAGACAGCCCTCCTGGGTTCTCCCATACATGTTTCCATCATGGCTGTGTGCATGAGATGGTGCAGCTCTCAATACAGAACCTGAAAAACGACATTTGGGGAGTTAACCCCAAAACTCTGAACCAAGTAGCCCTCTTTTCTTCATAAGTAGGCTAGATCAGGTATTTGTTGTAATAACGGAGTGTGTGATAGTTTGCTAATCTGCTGACCTGAGAATGGGGGAGTATCCTGGGTAGGTCAAGCAGGGCCTGTATAATCACGAGGTTCTTTAGAAGAGGCAACCACAGTTGCTGGCTTTAAGACAGCAGTGGGGGCCAAAGCCAAAGAACATAGGGGGCTGCTAGAAGCTGGAGAAGGAAGGAAGGAAGGAAAAAAAGATTCCTTCCCCAAAGCACAGTCTTGCCACACCTTGATCTACCCCTGAGACCCAAGATACGCTTCTGATTTTCAGAAGCTTACAACATTAATAAAAAATAATAGATTATAAAATGCAAATAATACATAATAGTAGTTAATTTTGACAGCAGTAGAAAACTAATATACGAGGTGTGAATGTGTGTATGCAGGCCTGTGTGTGTAATGTTAGTGTGCAGAGCAGTCTGAGGAGGCCCTTTCTTTGATGGAAATGTAAATTACTACAAACTTCAGTCAAGCACTGGAGTTTGCTTTGTAGCACCTCAAATGGTTCCTATGCTTTGCCTTACTGACCCCAGAGAGGTAATCTGGATAATGGCTGATATTTACAGATGATGCCTGCCACCAACAGTATTACTATTAAAAAATATATTATTGGAAACTTTAGATACCACGAACCTTTAATGATTATGATAATAGAAGTAATGAAATGAGAAAATACTCACGAGGTACTAAAAGTCCAACTATTTGCTCCATAAACTTGTATATTCGATGTAATCTCTGTGATTGCCTCACCTAATTGTTGGCCAGAAAACAACTAAAAGAAAAGGCTGAAGACTCAAAATAGTAACAGCACCCTCCCTAATGATGTATGGGGTTCGTGGATGAAGTTTTCCTTGTGCATTTTCCCCCAACTTTGCTGCTATGAATACACATACTTTTAATTAAGAGGACGAGATAAAGTTATGTAGCAAGAAAAAGGGTGTGGGGCAGTATGAGGGAGGTAGGCATCTATCTCTCAGGCCAGGACTGAGTCCATTTTCCTCCCATTTCTTGTGAAGAGATTGTTGTATTTGGCCTTGTCAACGAGCCTGTTAGAGTAATGACGTGTCTTTGGGGAAATCGAAACAGGAGAATGAGTGATTAAAGAAGTCCAGGGAGCCCAGAGGCTGAGCCTTCTCATGTCTAACCCAGCATGCTTTGCACTCTTTCCATCTTCTTCCTCTAACTGGTATTTGTTACTATTAACAGTCTGTTCTCAGTGATGGCTGCAGCTGCCTTGAGCCTTGTGGGTACCTGGGGTGTTTGTAAGTCAGTCATAATTGGCCAAATTGTTTAAAGATTTGAAAGTACACCAAGTTTTCATTTAAAAATAGAAGCTCTAATGAAGTGTTCAAAGCTTGGGACTTTCCCAGGGTCTCTGTCTCTCCTTGCCTAACTTCCTTTTTCCTAGAGTTCATTCTGGACTGTTCTTGGGCTGCAAAGAGGGCAGACTGTCCCAGCTGCACTTCTCCTTTTTTTAATAGCCAGTGAGTTTATGTTGATGGGAGGTTAGGAACTGGGAGGACATTTCAGAATTGTTGGCATATTAAGTCTTAAGAGGTGAGTAATTTTTTATGAATTCCTAAATATTTCATATTTAAAAATAGAATTTAAGTAAAGAACACTGGCTTGCTCCCAGGAAGTATCTGCTATGTTTTTAAAAAGCCAGTCTCTGTCATCAGCAATGCAAGACATACCCTAGGGGCTAGTAAAGTCGGGCTGTGCTCTGGATGATCATGTCCTGGGCACTGTGTACCCTTCACTCTGCCTGCCTTGGGACATCATAGCTGTCACAGATTTTTACCGGCCCGCTTGTAAATGGAGAACCTGCAGAATGATGCTTATAGTAGCCAGGATACTGGCTCTTATATATATATATATATATATATATATATATATATATATATATATATGTATAATTTTATGTGAATTAGTGTTTTGCCTGCATGTATAACTGTGTAAGGGTGTCAGATCCTGGAATTACAGACAGTTGTTAGCTGCCATGTGGAAGCTGGGAATCGAACTCAGGTCCTCGAGGGTGGCTGAGCCATCTCTCCAGCCCATGTTCCACTTCTTAGTTCTTGTTTGGGTCCATAGTCCTCCTGTGTGCTTGTTTATTTTTATTTTTTATTTTTATTTTTTGGTATTCAGGAAATGTTTTCTTTTTTTCTAATGGCTTAAGTTGCCAGTTAGGAAGTCAAAAGAAAGAGTTGAAAACACACATGCTGCTTATTCTCAGGTAGAAAAAGGTCACCTGCTGGGTCCCTTCCATTCACATGCCTCTGAGGCAGGAGACACAGCCCAATCTTCCTTTCTTGCTTCCACTTCTGTGACCTCCTAGCTTTTTCCTTCAGGGCTGCGCTTGGGTATGAGTATGTGTATTGAGTTAGGAGCCCAAAGGGGACAGGGGCTTGGTTGGTAAGAGTGCTAGGTAGCCAATTAGAAGATGTGGATAGACTAGTTGAGGACAGCGAGGCTGTCCTTCCCTAACCGTTATACCTCAAGTCAGAAGGAGGACATTAGAACTGTGGGACTGAGGTCCTGGGTCCAATCCTCAAATCACACATACGCCTTAGAAAGGTCTCATTAGCCAGAGGTTTCAGGACCTCAAGCCTTGCAGACTCCCAAGAAATGCAGTCTAAACCTGTTATGCCTTCCTGTAAGAATTTCCATGCTTGCCACCAGGGAGGGTGAACATGCTGTAAATAAAGAATGAGGATTTTATTGTTACATACAGGTTACATACAGGTTCCCACAAACCTGGGTCGATATCCTAATTCCTGTGCAGCGGAAAGGCTAAGGACCCCGAGCCCCAATGGGCAAGGCGGTCTTTAAAACATACATAAGCAAGATGCAACACACCTTGACATTCCAGGATTGGGCAAAAGAGTGTAAGGTACAGCAGTGATTGTCGGTCGTCAATCCAACTTTTGAATCCATTGGCTGCAGCATTCACTCCCAGACCTGGGCCCTGCCCCCAGGTATCAGCATGTGAATGAGTCCAGGTCCTTACAGACCTACCTTCTCATTATGTAGAGGTGGAGTCTGGGCACCCAGGGCCATTCAGACATCTATTTGCCTGTGGGATTCAGATACAGGGGAAATCAGGGTCCCACTTTGGGTCTCTTAGTCGTATTAATAAAATAATTTAAGTATGGACTGAAATAGAGACAGTTTTATTATTGTTTAAAGGTAAAGCCACAGGGCAGGCAGGCTGTAAAACCTCAGCAGCTGCTTGGAGGAGGCAAATGAAAGAGAGGGAGGAAGACCATTGCCATTTATACTGGCATGTAGGGCAGGCACAGGGTGGGCGAGGGGCCAAATGAGGGGAGGGAGGCACAGTGTGCTGGGGAGGGGGGCTAGAAAAGAGATGGAAAGAAAAAGTCACATTCTTTTTTAAAAAATTCAGAAGAGCAGGCAGAATTACCACCTACATGGCTGAGATCTTCTAAGCTAATATATGGGGCTGTGAGTTCTGGGGAGGAAAAGTACAGTATCTCATTAAAGAACCTGTCTCTTTAGCATGGCCTAGGCAAAGTGACAGAACCAACCCATTTGGAATGTTGGGTCTCCACACAGGCCAGAGTATTCTCCATCTGACAGGAGGAGAGTCTTGATTATTTTGTGTATGGACATCATTCAAATCTTGGCATGGAGTGGGTGCGAATACTGATCTCAGTTGTATCATCTCTAGGGACTGTTGATGAGTGGAGTCTACTAAGGAAAAACTGCATTTTAATCTAACTTTTGACTTAGCACCTTGGCAAAATTCTTGTAAGCCTAGACTCTCCTTTCTTAGCAAAGTAAAACAATAATGGGGTAAGTGAATCGAGTGTTTTAGTCCACGTTATATTGTGAAGAGACACTATAACCATGGCAACTCTCTTATATGAAAGTATATAATTGGGACTAGATTACAGTTCAGAGGCTTTGTCAGTTGTCATGGTGGGAAGCATGGTGACAGGCAGGCAGACATGGTGCTGGAGAAGGAGCTGAGAATCCTACATCTGGATTAGCAGGCAGCAGGAAGAGAGACACTGGCCTGGCTTAAGCATTTGGAACCCCAAAGCCCACCCCCCAGTGACACACTTCCTCCAGCAAGGCCACACCTCCTAATTGTTGGTTTCGTGCATGAGATCACACACACACACACACACACACACACACTCCCAGTGACCACATAAGCCACACTAGAGTTTATTCAGGAGAATTTCCAGGCATGTACAAGGGCAGAGAAGCAGGAGAGAAAAAGAAACAGACTTTCATGTGCTGCCTACTTTTAAGATAGCAAGTGGGCTGGGATTTACTTAGCCACATCTAGGGACGTGCCCTCCATACAAGATGTGTTCTGCAGGTGCCTATATTGGGTTTATCATGGACCCCTACATGCCAGGAATCCTTATCTCACACTGCCCCATGTTGGGTTAGTAGCACATTTACCACATGGCCTCTGCATGCCAGGAATCTTTACATTAATAGTGCTACTCCCTGGTGAACAAGCGTTCAGATCTATGAACCTATGAAACAGAAACCTATTCAAGCTACCACACCAAGGTTAAGTCAATTTCTTCCTTTAATCTTTGTGATGTGAGTAAATGATAACTAACCACGCTTAGTCTTCTTCCCAGAGAGTTACCATGCCATTCGAAAGTAGGTCAGCTCACCTTCTCAGAATGCCATTATTTTTACATGTATATTTTTATTGCCACAGTTAAAACTGTTTGCTTAATAATATTCTTTTGATTTAGAAAATACTTGCTTCAAATGTCTTCCAGCCTTGTAACTTTCCTAATTCCAGGTTAATCCATGGAGGACAGATACTGAACGGACTGGCCGGTCCGACTGTCATGAATGCAGCTCCGTTCCTGTCCACAACATGGTTCTCTGCAGATGAACGAGCCACTGCCACAGCGATCGCGTCCATGTTGAGCTACCTTGGTGGAGCGTGTGCGTTTCTGGTTGGCCCCCTTGTCGTCCCAGCTCCCAATGGGACATCACCCCTTCTCACTGCGGAGACTAGCCAGGCTCATATCAAAGACCGAATCGAGACTGTGCTATATGCAGGTACTTTGGAGATTTTTCTCTTCCTGATTTACTTTGGTTTCTATTCCAGTCTATGCTCTCTAGCTCTGGTGTGCCAGATCCTCTTACAGGAGACCCCTGTGACCTAATAGGTACACATACTCAGGATATACTTTCACTGTGTTATATGGAGGTACTGGTTTGAAACAGTCCTTCCTAAGAAGTCATTAAATGTAACGGGTTCTTGCAGCATGGAAAATTCTTTCTTAATTTTACAATTTTAATCCATGTACAGTAAAGTACTGTATAACACGTATCCTAGAGTCTTCTCTAGATATGGTATCTGTATACAAAACTAAATGTCATGCTTGACCATAAATATGTTAAGCAACTGCTGGTAGCATTCAAACTGTTTTCTCCCTTGCAAATATCCCAGTATTGGTCACATTCTCTCACCTTATTAATCTTGATCACCTGTAGCTTATTATACTTGTTGTGCCCTCGTTGCAAGGCTTCCAAATAAACCACCAGAGACTGAACTCTCCAAAATGCAAAAGCAAGGTTTAGTGAGAAATAAATCTCAGAGTCTCAACAAAGACCTCAGTCTGGTGCACAGACATGGCAGTGGCCGGAGGAGGTGCCTGCCCTTCTGCAGGCTGGGTTTTTCAAAGGCAAAAGTCACAATGGTGTAAATCAATTGTGGTCTTAGTAAGGATACAATTCTAACTAGCTTTGGGGCCTTTCCAGAGTTTTTCTGTTAACTGTTTGCCCAACCTTCTCTAGATTATCTCCTCGGTGGGGACATTCCGTGGTTAATTAGCTGCTAGCACCAGACCTTCTGCTGTTTGTGCTTCCTCCCTCTGCAGACCTCAAGTCTGTCTCAACACTGGGGTTGAGGAGCTTTTGCTTAAAAATGGAGGTGCCTCTCTGGTTCTTCAGTACTCTTCATTGCTCTGTGTATGTCTTTTAATCAGAGATCGTGACCTTTCTAAAACATTCTCTTACACCCATCTCCTTGTTATTTCTAGCCAAGCACTACATTCTACTCCTATATCTCTTAAATATGTCCTCGCCATGTGCCTGTATCTTGCTCCTTGGGTGTTCATACATCTTTGCTGTATCCAAGCAGTGTGCTCAGCACTGGGAATTGGTGAGATCAGTGTTGAGACCATTGTAGTACAAATAGGGCCGTACAAGGTGGCAGAACCAAACTTGCTTGGGCTTGGAGAGAAACTGAAGGGTTAAGGAAAGCTTTACCAAGAACATAATAATGAGCAATATTAAGAATTTTATAGATATTCACCAAATGTTTCAAGTGGGTGAGGGTGTCTTATGCAGGGGACCCCGAAAGTCTGTTCACTGGGATTGTCGTGGTTCCCGCTCAGCAGTGCTTAGAGGCAGGCAGGTAAGCAGTCCTAGAGGAAGGTGGTGATATCAGCATGTGAGGGCTCTGAGCCAGCAGCGGCATGCCTGACTCACATTGTGGAACTCCTTGGAGCTGTTGTATTTATTTAACCTGGAACCTGAGGCCGAAAAGAGTCAGCAAATCCCGGTGGACAGGGAAGGTAAAGAGGGAACCATGGAGAAAACTCCCAGTGAAGGAGGAAAGCTGTGCAGCCTAGCAACCGAAGACATAGAGTGCTAAAACAGAAGGAAAGCCAGACCATGGAAGCTTCCAGAGCAGGACCCTCTATGGGCCAAGACCATATTCTGAAGTTCATCCCAAGAGTTAATGAATCCTAATTGATCTTATAATAAAAGCCTGAAGCCAGATATTGGGGCAAATGCTAAAAGATCAGAGAGACAGAGGAATTAGCCACAGCCAGATCTCACCTAGGCAACTCCTCAGCGGAAAGAGATAGATCCTGACTCCATGAATCCTCAGACTGACTAGGGGAATGGAAGGCAAGTGTAGGACAAAATGGAAGGGCTGCCTCCTGCCTCCTGTTTTATATCCCTTTCTCTGCCCAGCCATCTCTTCCTGTCTCAACCTTCCTAGTGCTAGGTGGGATTAAAGGCAAGTGTACTTACTTCCCAACTACTGGGAGCAGAGGCATGGGATCCCAAGTGCTGGATTAAATGCGTGAGACACCACTGCCTGACTCTGTTTGGCCTTGAACTCACAGAGATCCAGATGGATTTCTGCCTCTGCCTTCCTAGTGCTAGGATTGAAGGTGTATGTCACCACTGCCTGACCTCTGTGGTTAACTCCTGCAGTGTGTGAGTTTACTTTGTCTCACCTGTGCATGAGAAGTCTGGTCTTCCATCAAACAGAACCCTCTGCTTTCCAGTCTCCTCCCATATTCCCCTTTTCTGAGTACCATGATTTTAGAGTCACCTAAGACCTCCTTCATAAACTCTCCTGCAGGGTTTGGGTGGGCTTTCCCATACAGTAGCATCGGTCATCTCTCAGCCAGGGATTGCTGGGGTGTACCAGGCACCACCGTGCATCTTTGTTCATAGCCTGCCCCCTGTTGGTAGCCTGTGGAATTCAGGTCTGTACACACCCAGCCTCTGCTCTGGGCTGAGTGGTATTGGCTAGGTACCAGGTTTTGGTCTTTGTAGACCTACATATTAAAGAAATAAGTGCTGACTTTTTGTATCACTGCTTAATACTTTTTATCTTTCTTGCAGAGTTCGGAGTTGTCTGTTTGATATTCTCTGCCACCCTCGCTTACTTTCCACCGAGGCCTCCTCTTCCTCCCAGTGTGGCTGCTGCCAGCCAGCGGCTGAGCTACCGACGCAGCTTCTGTAGGTTACTAAGGTGAGGAGACTGTGGCTGCTATCAGTGTGTGTGTGTGTGTGTGTCTGTCTGTCTGTCTGTCTGTCTGTCTCTGTCTATCTCTGTGTGTGTTTGTGTCTGTGTGATGGGTATGGGTGGCACATATGTGCCCCAGCACATGCATGGAAGCCAGAGCACAACTTTATAATAGAGTCAGTTCTCTGTTCCGTCTTTAATGGGTCCCAGGACCATCAGCCTGGCAAGAACCTTACTCCTGAGCCGTCTCTCCGACCCCTGATTCCTAACAGTTAAGGATATCTGATGTGGTAATATTTCAGCATTAATCAGATTATAACTAATTCATGTTAATAGTAATAAAAATACAAATCACTTTAATTTTCTTTCAGAAATATATTTTGAATATTCACCATACATCAGAATGTCATGGAATTTTGTTTCATCCATTTTTTTTATGTAGACTGTTACTCAATATTTTAAAAATCAGATCTCTAATTTCTGTTATAGAAACTTACACCATATAGTCTGAAATTATAGAATGTTTTTGTTTATTCTATTTTTCTCGCTGCTTGAGTTTGTTATTATATGTTAACACACATTGCATAGACACTCATCAGTACAAAGTGATAAAATGATGTCCTTTACATATCATCTAAAGCCATCGCAGTTACCCCCATTAGGCTCATGGAGTGGGAAAGGCAACGTATCACTTCATCTTAGATGTAGTTTGTCTCTGCTCTTAGAGGCTCAGTGCCCTAGAGCTAAGCTTGACTCAACATCAAATGTCACTGCGGGTTGTGACTTGTAGTTGGGACATGTGAAGTGACCTTCTGAGTTTTCTTTCCTAGTAAGCTATTAGGAATTAGTGTGGGGGCTAGAAAGATGGCTTAGTGGTTAAGAGCACTGGCTACTCTTCTGGAAGTCTTGAGTTCAATTCCCAGCAACCACATGGCGGCTCCCAACCATCTTATAGTGAGATCTGGTGCCTTCTTCTGACCTGCAGACATACATGCAGGCAGAACACTGTATACTTGATAAATAAACCTGAAAAAAAAAAGAAGAAGAAGAAGAAGAAAAAAAAAAAGGAATTGGTACTAATTCATTAGGTCTCACTTATTTTCTTTCTTTTTTGCCCATGGCAAATTCCTTCCAGTAAAGAACTGTATTATTGTATCCTCTGTAGAAACACCCAAGCCACATACATCATCATAAAGCTTTTAGTATTTCATTGCAAAATATTAGAAAAAAATAGTTAAAATTAATGTGGGTGGTGTATTTTATTCAACATTATATATCTAAAACATCTTAACCTGTAATACATATTAAAATTATTAATAGGATTTTTACTATTACTTTCTTTAGTATCTATTGTATTTCCACCTTTGAAAACATCTCAATTTGGACCCTTTTTTATTAGAAATATAAAATATATATTTATATTGATATATATTTAGATTCCATCAAATTTATAGTTGAAAAGTACTCACTGAGCAATATTTCCCACAGTTTATTTTTCATCTAAAATCAAAAATAAATCATTATATTCTCATGCCTTGACTGTACAGGCCCTGATGTTAAAGGGAAAGTCTTATTGGGATCATAGTTGATAATGTCACTTTTTTAGAATATAGTCAGTCTTTAGTTTTTTCCTCATAATAAAAAAAAAATCATAGCTGAAAGAACAATCTTCTCGTCTCTTCATCTATAATTGCTTTTCTTTCTGGGCAAGAACCCAAAGTGTTTTATAGCTAGTCCCAAGTCCTAACTTCACATCTGTCAACAACTGTTTGTGGGGGGATGTCTTTGGATATTTAATTCTAATTTCCAGTCTTTGTTCATAAGACAGTGTCCTGTTCTGTAGCCTTGAGTAGCCTGAACCTTGTTATGTAGATCAGGCTAGTCTTAAACATACAGAAATCCTCTTGCCTCTGCCTCTGGAGTGCTGGGATTAAAGTTTTGAGGCACACCTCTGGCTTCTTGATTTCATTTAGACTGTTGAATAAAGCATGAATTCTAGTTGGCATTTAATTAAAACTCAGAGCCAAATGTTGGAGAAAAGCTGGAATATCAGAGACAGGAAACAGACCTGAGTCCATTCTCACCCAACCAACCTCTCAGGCTGAACAGGGTAAAAACTGTCCTCAACAGTCCTCAGCCTGGCTGGTCACTCCTACAGAATTCCTCAATTCAGCCTAGCCTGCCATTGATAGCTTTTCTGCCCAGTTATTTTACTTCCCGGTTCAACTCTGCATCATAATCCTAGAGTTAGGATTAAAGGTGTGAGCTACTACTGTTTGGCTGTTAGGCCTGGAACTCACAGAAATACTGAAAGATCTCTGTCTTCTGGGATAAGGGATGAAAGGTGTGAGTCACCACTTTATCATCCCTGTGTTGAGATTAAAGATTGAGTTACCACTCTTTGACCCTCAGGGCTTGACTGTGGATTATTCTATTCTCTGATATTCCAGACAAGTTTTATCAAATACGAAATATATCACCACAGTTAAAGGCAAATATCTGTCAGAATTCGCTGTGGGTTTGCTGATAGTCTCTTAGCAGGATCCACTGAAGTGACTTGCGTCTTCCCACAGCTGACATTTATTTCTGCTGCAGCATATCATCACTCATGGCATTTGCCACATGCTTTCTTCAGTGACAGAATACGGTAGGAGATCAGTATGTAGAAGAAAATTAACATGGAGTCAGGTCATTGACCCCAGGAAGATCAGTGGGCCACAGTGTGTGCCCAGTAATATTTTATGTTCTGGAGTGTTAAAGTGAGATACAGTTCTTCAAAAAATAAAGCTTAAAGACAGATTGTCTCACAGTGTGTAGAATCCTGCCTAGCAAGTGCAGGCCCAGAGTTGCATTTCCAACAGTACACATAAATTAATGAATAAATAAAGTTTGGTAGAAAAGTACTTTTCATTTTTTGTGGTTTAAAAGTTTAGGCTTAAATTAGTTAAAAGGAAGAAGTTCAGAGTCTGGTTCCTGGTGTGCTAGTCCCGTCACAGTGCTTCACAGCCCTTTGCTGCTCACGGGTTCAGCTCCATTTTCTAGACAAAGTAAGAAGAAATGCAGTAGGTAGAAAATAATGGGTTTTTACATGTGATTGTGGTGCAGACTTTGTGAGACATTGCTAAATAAAATAAATTTTTTTTGCTCTAAAGAATAGTAAGAACGTTTTGAAAATCAACTTCCCTATGGTACCGTGTATATTTCTTTCCACATAATAGATAAAGAAAAACATTACGAGACTAGAAAGATGGTTCAGAAGTTGAGCATTAGCTGCTCTTGCAGGGCGCCCAAAATTGGTTCTTAGCATCCACACGGCAGCTCACAGCAGTCTGTAACTCCAAGATCTGGCACCCTCACACATGCAGTCAAAACACCAATGCACATAAAATAAAATTAGATACATAGGGGACTGAAGAGATGGCTCAGCGGTTAAGAGCACTGACTGTCCTTCCAGAGGTCCTGAGTTCAATTCCTAGCATCCACATGGCAGCTAACAACTTCTGTAATTCCAAGATCTGAAACCCTTACACAGTTATGCATGCAGGCAAAACATCAATTCACATTAAAAAAAAAAAAAAAAAAGAAGAAGAAGAAGAAGAAGAAGAAAGAAAGAAAGAAAAGCAAAGAAAGGAAAGAAGAAAAACATCCTGGTCAGGGAGATGGCTCAGTACGCAAAGGACTTGCCACCAAGCCCAATGCATGTTCCATCTCCAGGGTCCACATGGTGGAGAACAGACTCATGAAAGTCCCCCAACTCTGCTCCCTCTGTCTCTCATACACACAGTAATGAAATAAATGTAACAAAACCATTAATCTGGGTCTGTGGCACACATTTGCGAGGTAATAGTTTAAAAAACAGTTCTTTAAAATGCTGTCTGTCCAAATTCTTCTTGCTGCAAAGCCAACAGCAGAAGTTGTGTGTCGGTGGACAAAGCTAGTGACTGACTATTCTGGAAGCATTGAAGGGCGTCATGCTGAGTTACAAACAAATTGTTGTGACAGGAAAGAAGAGTAACTGTACTCCTGACCAGGATGTCCCCAATCTAGGATGCTCTGTGTCTGCTGTGGAGTGGTGTGTGGTCTTCTTCCCCATGACAAGGCTCCACCAAAGCCCGCACACTGTGTCGTGGTTTGTTCATGTAGTATTGTGACCTGCTGTACTGCTTGGCTCTCTGGAGCATTCTGTGGGCCTGTTTTGCCCCATACCTCAAGCCTACAGGATAGTTTTCTATGGTTTTCCAAAGAACTTCAGAAATCCTTATCTTGACTTTTAAAATATTTTAATTTTTTTTTAAAATCTGACTCTGTAAACTGTAATTACATTATCCAGATACTTCAAACCCTTCATCTGTTCTGCTCCAGAGCATATCAGCACTTTTATTCCATCATTTTATTTGTCTTATATTTATTTCTGTTTCATCCTCCTCTCATTTTTCAAGTGCCTTTTTATGAATTTCCTTACCTCTTTGCTTTTGTAAAATGTGTATAGTTTTTCACATAAATCTATGCTCAGTTCATATTCATCACTGTTTGACTGCTTTTTGTTTGTTTGTTTTGAGACAGGGTATTATTTTGATCAGGACGGCCTCAAATTCAGTCTGTAGTCAGGACTGACCTTGATCCTCCCGTGTCCACCTAGTCAGTATCTCCATTTCATGAGTGCTGGGATTACAGACATGTGCCACAGTGCCCAGTTTATGAGGGTTGGGAATATTCATGCTAGGCAAGCTCTGTACTGAAGGAACTACATTTTAAGCTTTAGGTTTTAGAACATTATAATATGTGCAAAGGAGACTAATATAATACCCCTCCACTTCCAAGAACTCCATACCAGTAGTTGCTGGTGCATAGGCCCCTTGTTTTATCTCTGCCCCATTCACTTCACCCAGGGACAGTTAACTTCATCCAGAAATGCTTCAGTATGTGTAATATATGTTAAAATATACAGACCTTTAAAAACACTGAGATATGATCTCACTATGTTACCTAAGCTTTCTTCAAATTCTAGACCCATCTGCCTCTGCCCCTGGCTGTTTAAGACCTCTTTTAAGATAAATATAATATCACTATACCTTAGAAAGTCCTAACAGTAATTTACTGACAAGTCAGGGCTTACATTTTTTTCAGTGATTTTATTTTTTTTTAATGTGCATTGGTGTTTTGCCTGCAGGTATATCTGAGTGAGATATTAGATCCTCTGGAACTGGAATTATAGACAGTTGTGAGCCGTGTGGATGCTGGGAATTAAACCTGAGTTCTCTGGAAGAGCAGCCAATGAGCTGTCTCTAGTCCCAAATGTTTACATTTCCTATTGCCTTGTGAATTCTTTTTTTTTTTTTTGTAACATAAATAAATCTTACAGTTTATTTTATGTATACAAATGCTCTATCTACATGTACAACTGCACACCAGAAGATGGCATCTGATCTCACTACAGATGGCTGTGGTTACTGGGAATTAACTCAGGACAGGACCACTGGAAGAGAGGCCAGTGCTCTTAACCCCTGAGCCATCTCTCCAGTCCCTCGTGAATTCTTTTTAATAGTTGTTGGGTTTTCCATTTCACATCCTGGTTTTTATTCCACCTTAGTAAATGCTGTTGACAACTGGTATAGGAAGATGATGAACAGAATCTGGAAACATCCGTGGCACTTGCTGGGCAATGCTGTTTCACTGTGTGTGTCTTGGTCTCTGTGTCTTGTTGTTGGGCGATGCTGTTTCACTGTGTGTCTTGGTCTCTGTGTCTTGTTGTTGGGCAATACTGTTTCACTGTGTGTGTCTTGGTCTCTGTGTCTTGTTGTTGGGCAATGCTGTTTCACTGTGTGTGTCTTGGTCTCTGTGTCTTGTTGTTGGGCAATGCTGTTTCACTGTGTGTGTCTTGGTCTCTGTGTCTTGTTGCTGGGCAATGCTGTTTCACTGTGTGTGTCTTGGTCTCTGTGCTGTTTCAGGTGTGTCTTGGTCTCTGTGTCTTGTTGCTGTGCAATGCTGTTTCACTGTGTGTGTCTTGGTCTCTGTGTCTTGTTGTTGGGCAATGCTGTTTCACTGTGTGTGTCTTGGTCTCTGTGTCTTGTTGCTGGGCAATGCTGTTTCACTGTGTGTGTCTTGGTCTCTGTGTCTTGTTGCTGGGCAATGCTGTTTCACTGTGTGTGTCTTGGTCTCTGTACTGTTTCAGGTGTGTCTTGGTCTCTGTGTCTTGTTGTTGGGCAATGCTGTTTCACTGTATGTCTTGGTCTCTGTGCGTCTCCGTAGGCCTCTTTATCTCAAGCCACTTTGTCGCTGCCTTAGCCAAGTGGACCGGGACTTCCCTGCTAATATAGCCCAGGCTGTTCTTGGACTTGCTGTGTAGCCCAAGCTGACCCCAAACAATCACCCTGCCTCAGCTTCCTAAATACAACACAACACATAAAATATAACACAGTAAACATTGAAAATTATAAGAAATGTAATTGAAAAGGATACTCCTGGTATGGTTTCTTGGGGTTTTTTTTTTTTTGGTAATTTTTATACTTTATATTGATACTGTCTTTTCCTTCCTCTGTCTCACCTCAGATAATAAATACCCCCATTCTTTCCCACCCAGATTCATATTCTCTCTCTTAAGAAAACCAAACAAAAGAAAGTACAAACCAAAGCCAAACCTTGGAGCAGTTTTGTGTTGGCCAATGGTTTCTGAGCATGGGGCCTGTCCTGGAGTGGGATTAATACTATCTGATGTCACTCCATTAAGAAAACCTGGCTTTCCCTCTTGTGGCAGATAGCACTCACAAATAGCTTCTTGGTCAGGGATAGGACTTTGTGTCCACTCTCCTCCATGCTGGAATTTTGTCTGGTTTGAACTTGTGCAGGTCTTGTGCGTGCTGAGGCAGACTTGGAATCCATATATGCCTCTGCCCTGTTATGTCTGGAAAAATGGCATTTCCCTAGAGTCATCCACCAACTCAGGGTCTTACAATATTTCCAATTACTGAGCTTTGAGCACAGAGGTGTGATTAAAAAAAAATCATCCCATTTAGGTTTGGCTTCTTAAAAAATTAACAGATTAAAGAATCTTGAGTTTACTTAAAAATGAACACATTTTCTATTTCAATTCTGTGTTCCAGTTTCAAAATGATATGTTTTATAAACAATTTAAGTTCTATATTTTAAATTTGTAATGTTTTCTTTTGCAGCAATTTGAGGTTTTTGATGATTGCCTTAGCATATGCAATACCACTTGGTGTGTTTGCTGGCTGGTCTGGAGTTCTGGACTTAATTTTAACACCAGTGCATGTCAGCCAAGTGAGTATTTATGTATATATATTGTACATATTTTTGTTCATTTAATTCATAAATAATTGTGATTCTTTTTGGTTTTAGTTTCAAGGATTAGATAAAATGTTGCCTATATCATTTTTTCAAAAACAAGATTTCTATGGGGCAGTTGAAAACTTGATTTTTTAATATCAGCCACAAATTTTCCATTTCTTGGGCTGCTATTAATACTGATAAACAGAAGAGAAAAAAGTCTTAGTTTTGTTAACCTCATTACTTGCCATGTTGCATACTTGATAAAATAAATTATGAACCTATCACCTGATATATTGCTATTCTTAGTACTTTCTTGTCTCAGAACATGACCATGACCAGCAAGATGGCACAGTTGGTAAAAGCACTTGTAGCCACATGTGAGGATCTAAGTTTGATGCTCAAGAGTCCACATAGTGGAAGGAGAGATCTGATCCCCACAGCCTCTAACCTGCGAGTGTGCATGCATACACATACACAGATGCACACACATGCACTTGAGAGTGCATGAACACACACATACGCCCACAAGCTGTCCTCTGACCTGCATGTGTGCATTCATACACATACACAGATTCATGCATGAGCACATTTAAATGCAATAAAAGAAGAAGAAAAAGAACAAAATCAAACTCTTTCACCATTCCTTTGGCTTCCAGATAGTATGGAAGAGGAGAGGCTGAGAGAGGTTTAGGGAGGCAGATAGAAAGCCAGCACACTGCTATGCTGTCATTGTTTGGCCATGTGCTTTAATGAACATTTGTGTTGTTTCTGATTTTTCTGCTGTCATGAGAGGGCTGTATGACCATTTTCATGTATGGTCTTGATATGATTCTTGCACAGTTCTTTTGCTTGTATGTCTGGGAATGGAACTTCTGGTTTTTTATGTATACCTTCTTTGACAGGCATTTTAAAACCTGTCTCAGGTATCTACATCCATTTATAATCCTGCCAGTAGCATCTGGTGTTTCTCCTTTTACTTCTTTTCTCCCAAGACAAGACAATGTTTCTCTGTGTAACAGCTCTGGCTGTCCTGGAGCTCACTCTGTAGACCAGGCTAGCCTCAGACTCACAGGGATCTGCCTGCCTCTGCTTCCTGAATGCTGCAATTAAAGGAATGGGCCACCACTGCCCATCTGATCCCTTTTACTTTTATAAAGAAAGCTAATACCATTTTCATAAGGGCAGATCTCTTATGACTTTATCATTGAAAGGCCTCTCCTCAGGCTGCAGAGATGGCTCAGTGGTTAAGAGCACTGGTGGTTCCTGAGTTCAATTCCCAGCAACCACATGGTGCCTCACAACCATCTGTAACGATGCCTTCAGTGTGATGTCCTCTTCTGTTGTGCAAGCATACATGCAAATAGGATACTTATAGTCATAAAATACATAAATAAATCTTTAAAAAAATTAAGATTTTTTTTTTACCTCATTATACACCATCATACAGGGGATTCAACTTCAACCCATGTGTTTTGGGAGAACACTAGCAAGTATACTAGCATTGGACCATAGCCAAGCCTTTACCACAAGACGTAAGCTTTCTTCCCTTCCTGAGCCATGTTTTGGACGGCAGGCACTCCAAGTGTGCTTAGTGTGGATAAGAAGAAGTTCAAGTGATTTAAATGATGCTAATTTGGGTGTATCTATGCCTTGTGTTGCAAACCCTAAGAAGTCCTTCCCGTTATCTGTCTATGTAAACTCTGAGAGATAAAGAGTCCATAGTCACACCATTGATTAAAGCATACTTTAAAATTAAATGAGAGCAGTAAGATTAAATAAAGGTTAGTTATTGGGTAGAATTTTATTAAATAAAGTAAATAGTGCTAACAAAGGGAAAGGTCATAAGTGACATGGAAAGAATCAGTACAGCTAGACACACATTCCTCTTGGCCTGGCATACAGTGCCACCCCACCCACACAGGGCAGATGAAAATGGGTGGGGCTGTGTTAGAGAGGTAGACAGCCCAGTGGGTCACAGAAGCATAAGAACCTGAGTCTGGATCATCAGAACTGACCTAAACCAGTGCAGTGGTATGTGCAGATAGGAACATCTGATGCTTGAAGGCTGTCTTAGCAGTGAGGTACGTACAAGAGATTGTCTCAAAGTAAAAGGCAGGATGAGACTAACACCAGACCTTCTTCTCCATTTGTGCACTATGGCACGAATATGGCTGCATCTGTGCACTTGCACACACACACACACACACACACACACACAGATTTTTTTTTAAGAGGAAGTAATATGCAGAGGTTTAGGCATTAAGTGAGCATTGAGTAACAGATAGCAGATTCCCTATATTACTGAATCTTCTTATCCCTAAAGCCAGTGCTGTGGAAATGTACAGATCATACAGACACAGGATGCTTACTTGTCCAGAGAGCCTTTGTGTGTTTCTGGTAGAAAATGTCTTAAGAGTTACTGAGTTAGAGCAGCCTACGCTACTACGGAAAGTCCACTTCCCCCGTTCTGAGGATTGCAGAATAAATTTCCTATCCACAGCAATTTAGGATAGCATGTATAATGTTCCTGCCGCTTGGCCACAGCCTGACAATGCGTGCTATTCTAGAGACGCGGATTACATCTGCTTTGTTATTCTGTCCCCTAGACCTTGCCGTTGGAAGCATAGATGTGCAGACCCTGCGGGCAGGTGGTGGAGAGAGAGCAAGGATGGAGGGGCATAGAGCTGCCTGTCAGGTCCTCACCTCGGTTAACTGAGTTACATGATCACAGCAAGTGGCAGAGGGTGTAGTCTACCTGAGTGCACAGGTAGAAGGGGGTAACATTTGCCTATCAGTCCTGGTCACAGTAGGAAATGTCACTCAGAAAAGGTAATAAAAGATAGACATTAGCTTGGGTGACTTAAATGCCAGGTGGCTGGGCTTTGCATGTAACTACAAGGAAAGGCAGCAACTCTTTCTGAGCAGAAGAATGATTCTATCTACTAGTATATAAAACAGATTTCTGGGGGCCATTTCAGAATGGGGCTGCTTAGAGGAGTGTGGGTGTAAGAAACGAAGTGATCAGCAAGTCGGTGTTGTAGGAAGAGAAAAGTGTATCCGTGTGCTGAAGGACACACAAAGTCTCCACTCTGATAACTAACAAGTGTTTAGGACTTGACATGTAGTAGCTGACTTTACCTCAGAAAGAACTTTCTCAGCTCCATTCTCCTGACTTCAAGTGTGTGGGGGACAGAGGACAAGTCATGGAAAGGTGCAGGAGTGATGTGGAAATGTTCTCTCACATGCTCTGAGAGAACGCGACTTGAACGTGGGGAAGAGCTAAGGTAGGAGAAGCACCCTGAGAAGGGAGTAGCCACTAGTACCCAGAGGACACTTGCCATGCGCTACCCGCCACTAAGTCCTGGGCACAGATGGTCTCAGGTATCATTTTGTAGGTAAGAGGCGTAATTGAGCAGGGTCACTGGGCTTGTCGGGAGCAGGAATAGAAACATTTTTTTTCTTTTTCTATCTATATACTTGTGTTCATCAGACTTCCAAGTGACAGGCTATTGACAGGACTTAGCAGGAGGAAGGCATTGCTGTGGATGATGGTTTTAGAGATTCTAGTCTGCAGTGGCTTGGCTCATTGCTATGGGGCTTAGACAGAACATGACAGGGAGCACAACAGTCCACCTTCTCATTGGCCCAGGACAAGAGACAGTCCCTAGGGACCTCCTTCCTCCAGTAGATCCTATCTCCTGAAGCTTCTGGAACTTCTCAGGCAGTACGAGCTGAGGCCAAGGTGTACATGTCATATCTGGTCTTTCTCCCTGTCCCTCTCTGCTGTTACATTTCTCATCCCTTGATACAGTCTTAGGTATGGCCAGATGTCTTAGCAACCAATTTTTTTCTAGGTGTTTAATATATGATTAGATTTAAACTTCTTGAGGGCAGAGACTGTACTTGGCAGTGCTAGTGTATAGCACATGCATGAACTATTTTGTTAGTGGAGGATATAACATGTAAATTAATTTGTATTCATTAGTTATACCTAACTCCTTGTTTTTATCTATTTTCTTAAATAATATTTCCTTTATTTGTTGCCATTTAGCTGTTAATATTGACTGTAGAGGTCTCATTTAATTTCTCCTTAGTTGCCACATGCCAGTCTTGTAGTAATGTGTCTGCTTCTTCTTCGTTAACAGGTAGATGCTGGCTGGATTGGATTTTGGTCTATAGTTGGAGGCTGTGTTGTTGGGATAGCTATGGCAAGGTGAGAATATTTCATATCAACCCTGAAAGTGATGGGGAAAGGGGAGAGCTCAGAAGAGACGTGGGTCCCTTGATACGAACCTCATTTAGGAAAGAGCGGAAGAAAAGGCCAGAAATAGCCACTGTTTGGGCCACACGGAATGTTCATGTGGCAGAAAGGATTCCAGCCGCAAAGGCCTGCTTTGGAGAAGTTCCTCCCAAATTGGCTTCTGAAGACCAGAAATGCAGCTTCTCTTTGTTTATTTGAAAACAACATCTTCAGATGGACCCTCAAAAGTGATATAATTAAAAATAAAAATAAAAAAGTAAAGCAGTTAACAAGAAGGAGCCACAATCAGAACATGGAAAGGCCGACCCCATTAGGGATGGCTCTGCGGATATCCCACCATGATGTCTGGAAAGGTCTCTGATTTCCGCAGACTCTCTTTCTTTTATCTTAGTCCATTATGACAACACGTTCTTAGAATGTGTTAAAAAGGAAAGAGGATTCTTATTTATTCTAAAAATAAAACTATTAGACATACAAATGTCACTCCTTCCTATAATAATGGTGGTTCTCCCTCCAAGCCCTTGGATCACACCAAGACCAGCCAATCACTTCACCAGGAAGAAGGGAATCTAATTACATATTTGAGGAGATCAAGAAGATACACAAATCTCCTCAATATCTAAACCCTTAAACATAATTGGCATAGAATAATTAATGTGGGCCTTGTATTTATATTTACATAGTGTTTCTGGGATGATGCAGGAATAAATTGAATTTATTAATTTCCAAGTAACTTTATTTGTTTCATTTTTATTTTTTAATATTAGAAAGCACAGAAGAATAAAATCCAAAAGCTAAAGATTTGGGCTAGGCAATCTCTTGCCTGTTTGTGAAACACATCGCCCTGACAATTCTGACAAGAATCCTTCATACACAGTTTTAATAAAAATAATATTAGTGAACTTGGAAATCAGACCAAGCATTTGGCATCTTCTTGGGGGACATTTTTATTAGGCTGCAGAATCTTTCCAGACCGCCAAAAGATTTCTGTGAGGAGAACAAACCTGTCACTAGCCGAGGAGTCTGTTCTTCCAACCAATAGGTGGCGGCAGCTCTCATGTCACAACCGCTGAGTTTAGAAAACATGAGCACCAACATCAGATCAAATAAATGCAGGGGGTGGAGAGGTATTGAAATGTTGCAAAGGACAGCTGCATAGAGCAGACGCTACACTCAGTTTTGAAGTAAATGGAAAGAACATGGTTTGTGTCATATTGGGGCATTTCTATAATAAAATAATTCCAGAGAATGAAGTAATTTTGTTTAGGGACAGCCAGAGCTGGGATAGGAAGGAAAGCAGCAGCAAATGGGAATGGCATGGGTTAGAGGGCGGAGGGCAGAGGTTTAGTTCATGTAGATTCAGGAAAAAGAGTAGTGAGTTTTGAGCATGTGAAATGCTCTGAAACTCCCAGCTTTATGAGATAATATCCACGCGCCCCCCCCCCCATCCCCTCAGACCACTTTTCGGGTCTCATTTGTGGCCTAGGCTGGTGCTGAACACTTGCTTCTCCTTCCTTGGCTTCCTGGGCACCAGGATTGCGGCTGCATGTTGCCACAGCTTAGGCTGTATTCTCGCTCTTAAACTTACCAGTTTACAATCTGGGAAGAAGACATGAAGTAACCAAACAGTTTCCAGCAAGGAAAGTTGTTGTGGGGATATAAAACGTAATGTGGGCCATCGTGGGCAGGACTTGAGTGAGCTGAACAAGAGCTGGATAAGTAGAGGAAAGCAGAGTGAGTATGTGAGGGTCTGGGGTGTTAGATTTGCTGGCAGAAAGGCAACTAACTACAAGCAAGTACTAAAGCTGAATCGTGCTGTGGGAACCAACCTTAGCATGGATAAGAACAGGAACAGTTATGGAGATGGGAGAGGAGAGGAGAGCAGGCCCAGGTCGTGTTGCAATAGTCTCTGGAGGGAGGCATTTGTGTCCGTTCTTCCAGTGGGTTTCCAAAGAGCCATCTTTGTTCATCAGTGTTAACTCTAAAACTGGGCTAATGTGTATCCATTGTAGAATGTTTAGAAAGTATCAAATAAAAGTCCACAAAATCTATTCTGCGAACTGTAGACTCCAAACAGATTACATTTTATATTTTGTAGGAGGAAAGTAAGTTATTATTAAGAAACATCCGAGACACAAGGAAAGACGTAAATATATATTTATAACTGACTTTTAAAACTACGCAGAGAAAATTTAAGTAATAGTTGCTTAAACAAAGTATGTTGCTAATTTAAACAATACTGAAAAGTCTAGCTAGGATTAATGTAATACTGTTTCTTTCCAGGTTTGCAGATTTTATCCGGGGTATGCTGAAACTAATTCTTCTCCTCCTGTTTTCTGGGGCTACGCTGTCCTCTACGTGGTTCACCCTGACCTGTCTAAACAGCATCACCCACTTGCCTTTGACAACAGGTGAGCACAGGTTATGTTTGAGGTCAGGATAAATATTTTCAGTTTATAGAAATATACACACTCCAACAGTAGGACCTTGATTTGCTGTCTGTAGTTGTTCGGTATAGAAAGAGGCTCTGTTGGTAAAGCGCTTGTGGATAGACACAGGACCTGGGAACAGAGCCCATAACCTGAATAAAATGGAGAGGCCAAGGACCTAGAGACATGGCTCAGCCTTTGCAGAGGACTCCAGGTCAGTTCCTAACTCCAGCTCCCAGGATCCAATACTTCCGGCCTCCAAGGCAATTGAATTCATCTGCACAAACCTATGTCTGCACACAAAATTTTAAATGTTTGTTTTTGTTAAAGACTGAGGGCAGGGCCATGTAGCTTATTCGCTAGCTAGCCTGTCCCAACAAAGGGACTTTAGTTCAGTGACAGGCCCTGTGCTAAAAAATAAAGTGGAATAGCATCTAGGACAAACACCCCAAATCAGGTCTCCACATGCATATGCACTTGTGTACATGTACAGCTGCACACATGTGTATGTACCACACACAGAGACATACACATGAGTGAAGAGGCTTTCATCCCAGATAGAAAGAATCCAAGAAATAAAATATTGTACATAGGGAACTGTCCTCTTTACATTATTACATATAGCATGAAAGTGCTTTCTTCACACCAGAACATAACATATTTTTACCCTGTTTATAATTGTTACTAAATCATACAGTAAAAGCAAGGCATGATTATATCCAAACTATACCCCAGTACAATTCTCTGAACTGGCCTGGTGCCTCAGTTTCTATGGCATTATCACATCATCTGTACAGAAACAAGATTTCTGGGAAGGACTTTTGGATGCTACTGTGTCTATTTACTTGGTTTGTGTAATTGGCCAGAAATATCTGTAGTTGCTGTCATTTTTATTGTTATTACTAATATGAGTTCTGTGTTTTTCTGTTATTGTTCTATTAAGTCGCATAAATGTAGTGGTTCAACAATAGCACAGTATATCATCTTATGTCCCTAAGGTGTCTGAGCTGAGAGCATCCTGGGGACTGTGGGGAAGAATCTTTCAGAGCTTCTTTTTTTTTTTAGAAAAAAAAATATTTATTTATTATGTATGCAGTATATAGAAGAGGGCACCAGATGTCATCATAGATGGTTGTGAGCCACCATGTGGTTGCTGGGAATGGAACTCAGGACCTCTGGAATAACAGTCAGTGCTCTTAACCTCTGAGCCATCCCTCCAGCCCAAAATTTTATATATTTGTTTTGGAGTTTGCCTAGAGCTGGGAGCTGGAACTACAGACAGTTGTGAGCTGCCACATGGGTGTTGGGAATTGAACCCCGGGTCTTCTGGAAGAACAGTCAGTGCTCTTAACCACTGAGCCATCTCTCCAGCACATTTCAGAGCTTCTTAGCAAGCTGTATCTGTGCCCTCCTGTCCCACCTGCTCTGTTCTCAGGAATCCTTGTCTCCCACTGGGCCATTTGGATAATCCAGGATAATCTCCCAGTTTCAAATGTTATTTATTAGCAACCTTAAATCTGTCTCAGGTGTTACTCCTCATTGCCCTGCAAGGTAACACACTGATAAACACAGAGACCGAAACATTGATGTTCAGGGGATAAAGGAAATCATTCTGCTGGCCCCAGGATCTTGTCTGAGTTCCTATGACAGCTTACTGAGGTAGTCAAGGGGCTCCATGACTGTTTCTTCTTCTCTTCTAATAAAATTGCTTAAGGTGCAGAATTCTTACTCATTTTACAAGTTATTTTTAGACACCATGGATTAGGTGCTCAGTTACAGGATTATTTATTGCGAAGTCCACTGAGGGATTAATGTCATACCAGCATTTGATGAGGAGGAGTAAATAATAATCTGAAGGCTTGCAAGGGGTCACTTGCCCAGCAGCATGTGGTCCCCCTCCCCCAAATAGCTTAGAATTTCTCCACATCCTACTTTGGATCTCTGCAGTCTATAATTAGAACCAGGATCTGTACATCAGCAGCATCTGACCCTGGGAGTCACAGCTACTTTTACAAGGTAATAAGCTGTAGTGTAAGACTGCCAGAGTGCCCCAGCCAGCACAGAGTGCCCCAGCAAACTCAGGGGCCACACTGGAGGACCTGACATCTATTGGACTCCACTGCAGTCTCTTGTCCAGGGACATTCCCACTGTCAGTAGGCTGGGGTTCACTCTGAACTCTACAGTTGTAATAATTATGGTCAGTCTTTTGTCGGTGGTTACTACTTAGTTAAATGGCTAAGGTGTCAGGTTGTTACACTTACTGAGCTGTTTGCATCTAAGTGTGTGAACAGCTATTTGTTACCTATTTATTTTGGCCTTGGAAGCACTATTAAAAATTGATGCCATACTAAGTAAGCATTAAGAACAGGGGCAGTAGGCTGGTGAGATGGCTCTGTGGGTAAACATGCTTGCTGCCTAGACTCACAAACTGAGTTGAAGCTCCAGGACCCATATAGAGAAGCAGAGAGTTGCTGCTATATACATGAACCCATGTATACAAACCTGTTAAATAAGTAAGTAAATGGATCTAATTTTTATATCTACACACATTAAATAAATAAATAAATCTAAATTTTAGATTTAAAAAATTAAAGTTTTTTTTTTAAAGAAAAAGAGGAAAAGTTTGTGAAACTTCAGTTGCTGACATCCTAACAACCCTCTCAAGTTGTGAAGTCCAGTTGTCCAGTATAATAGACACTGACTGAAAATCTGTAACCATTTATGTATCATTGTTCCTGAGTGGGTTCAAATAATTAGGGAGGAATTTCCATTCAGATTTCTTTTTAACTTTATTTAATTGTATGTGTATAGCTGCTGTATGTCATTGCAGTGCCCAGGGAGGCCAGAAAAGGACATCAGATCCCCAGAACTGGGATTACAGACAGTTCTTAGCTACCATGTGGGTGCTGGGAATGAAACCCAGGTCCTCTGGAAGAGCAGTCTGTGCTCTTGACTGCTGAGCCATCTCTTCAGCCCATTGGGCTAGAGTTTTTCACTTCATTCTGGTACAGTTTAGCAACTGGGCAATACGCCGGTTCTCCCATTTTAGTTTAGAGCTCCTCTCCTCCGTGGAATTACGTGCAGATTGTTGTCATGATCCTATATAGAAGTCAGCATCTGTGAGACTTTACAGAACCATCATCATGAGTGCTTATGACAGCTGTTGGTTATTCATTATAAGACAGTGCAGCCGTCAAGTTCAGGTGCAGCTTCATCTCTGAGTGCAAGTGTTAGGAGGGAATTTAATTTTTACACTTTTGTCTAGATTTGTATAGTGAGCATATCTGTCTTTTATAGTCAGGGACAGAATAAATTTGAAAACTGTACATCTTTTTAATCTTCCACTGATGCAGTTGACCTGATCAAGACCACTTTTTTCAATCTTTGGTTGAAAATAATTTTGCTGGGCAGAAGTGAAGAAGCAGACTTCTAAATCAAATCAGGGCCAGATTGAAAGTTCAAATTTGATGTACCCATCTTTTTTGCTTTGTTTTTTAGACAGGGATTTTTCTGTGCAGCTCTGACTGTCTTGGAACTTACTCTGTAGACCTCAAACCTAGAGATCCCTTGCCTCTGCCTCCTGAGTGCTGGGATGAAAGGCGTGTGTCACCACCATGCCTGGCCTGATGTATGCATGCTTAAGAACAATCAGGAAAATGTTCACTACACTCACATCATGTTATTTATATAAATTTTACTATCATTTTCATCTGCATGTCAGTTTCTCAGTGTCACTTGGATATCCCTAAAAGATGGCTTTTACTTACTTAACCCCGGGTTAAGAACCAGCCTGTGCCGACTCCCTTGTATGGTACCACAGCCTTTCCTGTCTCATACTGAGTAGGTAGCACTTACCATTCTGTTAGTGACTCTCGCCCTCTTTGCCCGGTGGATAATCTGGAGCATGGAGTTGTGTCTCATAAATTCTGGCCCCAGCCTCGTACATGGGAAGGGAAATATGGAGGACTATTATGTCATCTTGAGCCTCAGTAGACAGAACTTCCAGCCTGCAGATGCAGCAGCTGCTGTCTCTCCTTGTCATTCCATGCATGCTGCAGGGGAGGCTAAGGAGGCACGTTTTAATGGAACAATGGGGAATTTTAATAAATCTATCACAGATACTCCCTCTGCCTCTGTAAAAGTCTGACCCAGTTCCTTTTAAGTGAAAGAGGTTCATGAAGGGAAATTTACTACAGAATCTAATTATGGACAGATCCAGACCCTGAGGTCGATATTTAAAGCCAGTAATGGCACATTTGTGTTCCTTTTTAGTGGTCATTCTTAGTCAGGAAATGTGTAGTCCTTTTTTCTAGCATGCTTAGTATTTATGGTTTTTATAAGTCAGGAGAATCTCCATGAAAAGTATATGAAACAGTCATGCTACATAGCAGTGCTGTGGTCAAAACAGGCAGGATCTATACTCAGATTATTAGCCCAGCATCTCAGCTGCCTTTGTCCATACGTTCTGCCATTCCTATAGGGACAGAATCCTCTAATAGTATGTTTCTCAGAGCATCCTCTTCACTAAACAGTGGTTAGTATATACGCACAACTGTGGCCATCGTAAGCTAAAAGCTAGCTAAGTCTTCTCTTAGGGATGTCTTATGACAACCTTTGTTAGTCTTTGTGTAGTCCAGGCATCACGATATTAGTATTGCCATCTCTACAGAACAAAAACTGGGTCATGGCATTGTCTCCGAAGGCACAGGGCTTGATATATGCACTTGCTTACACACATCCTCTTGGAGGCTGTCAGCAGCATGCATTTTTTTTCCTCTTAGGAAAACTTAGTATTTAAAATTCCATTATTAATTAACTGAAGTATTTACAGTGGGACAAATAAATAGCTTCATGACTAGATAACGCGAGCTTCAAAATCTTGAGGCTTTTGCTATAAACAAAAGGATGTAAGCACATTATTCACCAGACCTGAGAATGAGATGTCTAGCCCTGTTAGATACAACTCACACAGTCATTTTTTACTGAGTAGATGAATGTTTGCAGAATGGCATTTTGAAAAATGTTAGCACTTTTGCGTTGAGTTTGCTGAAACAATATAATTTGACTGTTTGACAGAAGTTGCTTTGGGGGTGATTATTCATCTAATTTCATTTCAGCTAGAGTGAGTATGATGGTGCTACCCAGCCAAGTCCGGGTGAAACTGTAGGGAAGGTGTGCTACTGACCACAGCTAGCTTCAGTGTTACCCAAGAAAGGAAGCATTCTCGGCTGCTGAAAAGCGTGTAGGCCACTGACTAAGCTGCTTCATTTTCCTGTGTTTTGCCTTTATTTAGATAATTATTCCCAGGGCTGGAGAGATGGCTCAATGGTTAAGAGCACTGGCTGCTCTTCCAGAGGACCTGATTCAATTCCCAGTAACCACATGGTGGCTCACAGCCATCTGTAATGAGATCTGGTGCTCTCTTCTGGCCTGCAGGCATATGTACAGACAGAACACTGTATACATAATAAAGAAATAAATCTTTAAAAAAATGTAATTATTCCTATTTTAATAGCACACAAAAAGTAAAAGTATACACATGCTTCCTCCATGTATGCCCCCATTTTAATAGCATGCAGAAATTAAAAGCATACTCATGGCCCTCCATAGAGTAATAAATATGATTTTAATTTTTTAAAGAAATAGGTGATTTGAAGCTTTCAGAGAATAAGACAAAAAAGAATAACTTAACTCTTTTCAGTTTTAAAAGTGACTCTTACTCATAGTTATAGGTCAAAAAAAGGGAAATAGCCTAAGAATTAAAAGTAGAGAATGGATTTGTGAAGCTTCTGGGAATAACAAGAATAACAACTGGTGAGGTGGTTCAATGTATAAAACTTGTCACAGTACTGAGAGACCCCAGATTTGAAAGCCCAGAACCTGCGCAGGGAAACCCGGTGCAGCGGTGTAGGTCTGTAATCAGTCTCCAGCAGGATGGGCAGGAAAAGGCCTGGAATCTCTCAGTCGGCTCTCCTGACCTTTGCCCATCTCCAACACGGTGGAGCTGGAGGACTGACTACCGAGGTTGTCCTCAGACACCCACGCATGCACTGTGACATAAACACCCCTGTGTGTGTGCTGTGTTCACACACAAAGGATGCTTTAAAAATGATTTCTCAAAGTAATAAAATGCTCAAAGGATCTGCTGAAGAAGATCATGTAATATTTATTTGTGGAAATGTTCAAGAAAAATAAGTCTTGGGCGGAATTGTGTTTCTGGCGGGTGGAAGGCAGTCAGTCAGAGCTCATGATTTAATAGTACACTGCCTTCTTCAGAACCATAAATAATTTGGTGGATCTGGAAAGTGTCTGATAAACCTACATGCTGGTATCGTTTCCCTACCAGTCTCTGGGCCCACTCTTTCAAGGATTATTTGTTGTGCTTCATTTCTGCAAGATAATTACTTTGCCTTTCGGCCATACAGATCTGTAAACATAACAAACCGTCAATTTTTATGGAACCAAAGTATGCCAGCAAAAAGGCTAACCTAGGGTGCCTACAAATTAACAGCACAGAAGGAAATCATAGTCACTAATGACATCGCAGAATTCCCATCCTCATCTGGGCCAGTTTCATGTATCAGACGCTAAATTTTCAGTAGATTTTGAGAGCTATAGCTGTTACTTTGTAGGGAGAAGTTGTGATGTGAAGAGAGAATCACAGCGCAGTAATGGAGAATCAGAGAGCCAGGCCTGGTGACCCGCACTTAGAGCCCCAGCTACTTGGGAGGCTGGCGCAGGGGGACTTAAGTTCACTGCTTAACAGGGCTGTAAAGTTTGCCATCTCTCTGTATGGATGTGGTTTTGGTTTTGGTTTTCATGATTTATTTTTATGTGTTTGTGGGTATGTGTATGTTAGTGCAAGTGCCCATGGAGACCAGAGAGTTCTGGAATTATAGATGGTTGTTAGCCATCCTACATGGGTCTTGGGGACCAAATCCAGGTTCTCACAAGAGCAGTACATGCTCTTAGGTTCTGAGCTATCTCTCCAGCCCCATAGATGTGTTTTGTTCTGTATGTTTATCCTGCTCCAGGTTGGGGGAGGGGAGTGTACAGATAGCATTGTGAATATTTCCATCTACTGCTTTCTGTTTCTTTTCCCTGTATCGTTGATGTTTCCACTTACAAGTTTACTTTAGATAGAAAACAAGGAAGAGTTCCAGGAAGTCTAATCTAATAGTTGCCAACTGTCTTTCCCAGCTTATCCTGAAATAAGAATTCTGTCAGTGCACCATATGAAAACTTATCTATAAAGTGTATTCATGTCTTAAACTATACTTTAGAGAAATTTCTTAACTCTCTTAAGGAAATGCATCATAAATTTTCTTTGTTTTGCATGTTTATATCTTTTTATGTATATGTTTTTTCTTTCAAGACAGGGTTTCTCTGTGTAACCCTGCCTCTCCTGGCATTCACTCTGTAGTGAGGCTGGCTTCGAACTCACAGAGAACTGTCTGCCTCTGCCTCCTGAGTGCTGAGATTAAAGGAGTGTGCTATACTATCCAACTATCTTCTTTCTTTTTTTTCCTTAAATTTTATTTATTTATGTATTTTTTTAGGTATGAATGCTCTTTCTGCATATATGTCTGCATGCCAGAAAAGGGCATCAGATCCCATTATAGATGGTTGTGAGCCACCAGGTGGTTGCTAAGAATTGAACTCAGGACCTCTGGAAGAACAGCCATTTTTTTAAATTGCTGAGCCATCTCTTCAGCCTGCTCTCTTATTTCTTAATAAAACTGTAAACAAGTCTTGTTTATTCTTGTCCATCTTAGAGCACCATAAAAATTTAGGCCAGACAGCCTAAGTCTGAAATCTGAACACACACTCTCCACACAGCTCAACAACCATGTTAACACAACAGTGACCAGCCTGGGCCCTTTGGTCCTTACCATATCAGAGTCTTCCTTAAAAACATTGCTAGATGGGGCCCGTGAGACGGTTCAGCAAGTGAAGGCACTTGTCATGAGGTGGTGGATTGAATCCACCTAAAGGTAAACAGAGAGAATTGCTCACAGGGTGGTCCTCACACACACTTAAAATAATAGCATTTTTAAATGTGTCAGAATGCATTACAGGTGGTTATGAGCTGCCCTGGTGCCGGGAACAGAACTCAGAGCAGTGTAAACTTTTAACTTCTGAGCCATCTCTCCATCCAGCTCCTAAATTTTTTCAATTAAAAACAAAACATTCCTAGAACTGGTGCATCCACCTACCCGTTATGCTCACAGCTGTAGACCAGGGAGGTATGGCTGCTTCTGATCAGGCTAGAATCACCTTCATCACCGTGCTAGACATGGCTGCCAAGCCGGGAGACAGCAGAAGACAAGTGATCTCAGCAGTACAGGTCTACTGCTGGAGACTCACGGCCTGCAGGTGATAGGCTACCGTCTAATGGTTTTGAAGAAAGGCTCAGGCTAAGGTTTCATTTTTGACCCACTCTGCAGAGAGATGATTAACACTCTTTTCTTTGTAGCCCTTGGATGCGCTGCCCTATGTCCTGTCAATCAGTCCGTGCAATCACTTCTAGCTTTAGGATTGAATACAGATTTGAGGCACAGGCCATGCACATCAGTGCTATTGAATAAAAATTACCAAACTTTGGGGTCTTTCAGCCTGACACCATAGTTTGGTAGCAAATAAGCTACAGCCTCTAGGCCTGGACAACATTATTATTAACACTGTTAGATGGGGATTCACAGAGGTGACGTGGAATTGAAAGGAGGCCATCTTCTACAGGAGTGGAATTGTCCTCTCATCTCAACGGTGAAGGCAGCTGTGTCTCCAGGAGAGTGAGACTGCACCGGGGCTTGGCTTTATAGGGAAGGGAAGGGAGGGGAACTTGCTGGGTGGAAGATTCCAGCTGCTGGTCAGTCCCCTGTAATCTCCAAGTGGTAAATACCAAGGGAGGTAATGACCTCCCACCTGAACCTTTTAGGTTATAAACCATTTACTGTGAATTTAACTTATATCTAAACAAGTTGGGAGATTTGTTGTTGTTTTCTTACAGGACTTTAGTCAATTTAAGACACTTCATTTATCTGTCCCAGAGAGTTGATAAGATGATCAACTTTGGTAACATGAATGCTGACACAAAGTGCCACAAAATCTTATAGTCCAAAGTTACAAAGTTGCTGCTCACTGTATCTTTGTTTTTCAAGACAGGGTTTCTCTGTGTGGTCAGGCTATCCTGGAATTTATTTTGTAGACCAGGTTGGCCTCAAGCTCAGAGGTTTACCTGCCCACTGGGATTCTGGTGTCCGCCCACACCTGATGTATAAAGCCTGTTTTGAGTCTCATTAGATGCTGACTGCAGCAGTTCCTGTCTGGCTTTGGAATTTATTTTGTCTTTTATAAAAAGGGTCCCAAATAGACCAGGCTTACCTTGAAATCACTAGATAGTCAAGGGTGACCTTGAACATGGGATCCTCCAGCCTCTACCTCCACACTCTAGGGGTCCAGTGTGCATGGCTGCACTTGATTTGTGTGGTGCTCACATTAAGCCCCGACTTTGCCAGCACATGCCAGGCAAGTGCTCACCCACTAAGCTACACCCAGCCCTTCTTAGGAATTGGCTTTGTAACTGTTGATCACCTAGGACACTGGTTTTGTACCTGAGTCCCGACCCCTTGGGCTGAACAGCTCACCTCAGACCATTGGAAAACACAGATATTTGCATTACAGTTCATAACAAAATTAACAGTTATGAAATAGCAATGAAAGTAATTTTATAGTTGAGGGTCATCGTATGAGGAATTGTACCAAAGGGTCGCAGCACTAGGAAGGTTGATCACTGACCTTGGGTTTGTGTATTTTACTTAATGAAAATGTATTCATATATAGTTTTCTCCCTCTGAAGTTTAATTATTTAGTTTGTCATGAGAATGAGTCCTTCTAGGACTGTGATCAGTTTATGTGCCTAACATCCATCCATTTTAACTGTACTTTGTATTATATGGGATTTTTATTTTTTTCAGCTTAAACTGCAGACCCATGAAATCACATTAGCTTTTTTGAAAAAAATCTGCATCAGTGCTTCATTTGTGTTTGTTCTGCTAAATTACCTTGACGTTTTAATTGAAAGGCAGTTTATTATATTTTTGTCTCACTATTATAAAAAGTCATGGAAATATTTAATGATTGTGTAGTTTGAACCCTCTTTGACGAGCAGGAAATTATCTTGTCTGCTTGACTTTGAATAGATGACACTCACTCACTGAATATATCAAGGCTGAACTGAAATTCAAGCAAAAATCATATTCAGTCTTCTAACAGTCAGGTTCTATGCTCTGCATGCATGCCTCAGAACGCTAAGGACTGTATGTATGGAATCAGCCAGCACACAGCTGTCTTCCCCTAGTTCTGATTAGGAGGACTTTCACTGTGTGTAAATTGTTTCTTTAGTTTCTGCAGTAGAAAATGATTTCAGCCTATCTATCCATTCACTGATGTTTGTTTGTTTTTAAGCCCTCTTAGCCTTCATTTTATGGTAATGAAAGAAACAAATACTGAGACTGAAGAGATGGCTCTGTGGCAGGAGCCCCTGTTGCTGTTGCAGAAGACCCCAGGCTATCATTCCTAGCACCCACATGGGGCATCGCACCACCACCCGCCACTCCAGCTCCAGGGGAGCCAGCACTCTCTTCTGACCTCCTCAGGCACTCACACTCACAGGTACACACACATACACACACACATGTTCAAACACACGCACATTTTAACTAAGACTGAGACAGCTGTGTTGCTATGTTTTTAGTGGTGGCCCCTGAAGTTGTCACCCATTTCTTCTGCACACAATAGAGCCCACGTATCATAGCCTGCCTGCCCTGCATATTACAGTGTTTCTAATAAGTGAAACCCGGGACTTTGCACATGCCAGGCAAGTGCTCACCCACTAAGCTACACCCAGCCTTTCTCAGGAATTGTCTTTGTAAATGCTGATCACCTAGGACAGTGGTTCTGTGCCTATGAGTCCTGACCCCTCGGGCTGAACAGCTCACCTCAGACCATTGGAAAACATAGGTATTTACATTATGATTTATAACAAAATTACAGTTAGGAAGTTGCAATGAAAGTAATTTTATGGGCTGGAGATATGGCTCAGAGATTGAGAGCGCTGACTGCTCTTCCAGAGATCCTGAGTTCAATTCTCAGCAACCACATGGTAGCTCACAACCATCTATGATGACATCTGGTATCCTCTTCTATATACATGATATATATATACATGATATATAAATAAATGATAATGTATATATACATGATAAATAAATCTTTAAAAAAAAGAAAGTAATTTTATAGTTGAGGGTCATCATATGAGGAACATATCAAAGGGTTGCTGCATTAGAACTATGTGTGCCAAGGGTCCCTGATCAGGGCGACCAGCAGTGCTGATGACTTCTGAATCATAGGGCTCACAGACTCTGGGAATGGAATCCTCTCAGCCGTCAGTGTTGTTCATAATGAAATTTCCCTCTTGGTAAATAAGTATACACATGGTAAAACAAAACAAAAACCCCTAAAATGTAAGTAGTAGAGAAAGTAAAGTGACCTACAGTCTCTCATCCTAGAGACAGCCTATCAGCAGCTTCTTCTGTGCAGTAGAGAATTCTACATGTTTACATTGTATGTGTGGTTCTCCCTTTTTAGCAGCGTTCCATGTGCGTATCTCACAATACTTACATGTACACGCTCCCTTGTTTTTGGTGGTCACATCGCATACCTTTGCTTCAGGAACTCGGGGGATTGGTTACTTTGTATCTTTTATGGTTGTTATCAGCAGCAGCTTTTTTTTTTTGTCTCATCTTGTTGAGACAGCCGGCCTTAAACTTGCTGCATAGCTCAGGATGAGCCTAAATTTCTGGTCATCCTGCTTCACCGAGAGCTAGGGTTACAAGCAGGGTCACGATGCCTAGTGTCTTTGTATTGTCTTTGTTTATGCTGTTACATAGAATTTTTACCACTAACCTCCAAAGGTGACATACAGCTTCGTTTTTTTAAGTGAAGGTTTGTGCATATGTGAGGTTTTTTAAGGGTGTGCGTTTGTGTGCATGTGAGTGCATGTGCCTGTGTTGTCCAGAAGGGGACTCTAATCTCCTGGAGCTAGAATTACAGGCATGAGTGCTATAACTAAGCTGAGGTCCTTTGCAAGGAGACTATGGGCTCCTCGACTCTGAGCATTTCTCCAGCCCCATTTATCTTGTCTTTAATCTTTGCATATACCACAAACAGCATCTCAGTAGCTGTCCTGTGTGTATCTGTACCCACACAGATAGAGCATAATGTCCCAGAAGCAGAGCTGCTAAATCAAAACAACACATTTATTTAAGTTAGATATTTCCAAATCACCCACCAGCAGGTGAACTGTGGGCCCATCAGCAGTGTTTAACCACAGTACAACTTTTACCTTTCCAGTGACAGATGTTCAGAGACTCCCTGTGAGCCTGGACTAAGAGAGATGCTTGGCCTTGAGGTTGTCTGACAAGGCCTGGCCTCTCTGAATGCCACATTGCAAGTGTGTCCCAGGTGTATCTGTGAACCATCGTAAAAACCAATAGACTGTCTTCTCTCCTTTCAAGATCCTTTGCCCAGTCCCTCCACTATGTACTTCTTGATACATTGTCATTTGGCATGCAGTTCTCTTATATTGTTTCAGTCATTGTATTTTAGTTTACCTGATTATAATTTCATGTAGGGATATAGCTCCTTCAAAATTAGAAGCATAGATTTTGAGGGGAAGGGCAAAGGTTCTTTGTTTTGTCTGTTTGGAAACACGTTGCCCTGACTGTCTTGAGACCCTCAGTGGAATCCAGGCTGGCTTTAAACTCAAATCCTCTATCTCTAGCTCCTGAGTGCTGGGTTTACACACATGAGCCTGGTTTACACACACGGGCCTGGGTTACACACACGGGCCTGGGTTACACACATGGGCCTGG
>PVIH01002632.1:109249-183250 GCA_004025045.1 Sigmodon hispidus | reverse complement strand
TCTGATCCCAAGCTGTTCAGTGGTTGTGGTTTGCTGCTTGGGCATGTTTGGCTTTTTTTCTTGTTTGTTTGTTTAGAGACCACTAGTGAGTGAGTACATCCCCTGCTTATCTCTCTGAGTTTGTGATACTTCGCTCAGGAGGATATTCTCCAAATCCATCCATTTGCCTGTGAATTTTAGGATATCATTTTTTCTTACTTCTGAGTAGTATTCCATTGTATAGATGTACCACAGTTTGTTAATCCATTCTTCAGTTGAGGGAAAATGTTGCTATTTCTTTATCAGAAGCTGCTTGTCTGCATATTAACCATTTAGTTATAAGACTTGACAAACACAAAACTGTCCAATAAAACACAATGGCTAGCTATAAGGGTTTACAGAAACATCAAAAAGAGTGAAATTATTTGGAAAATTAAGTAATCATGTTCAGATTTATAAATGTTTAACACCTGTAAATCTTTAGAAGGCTTACATAGTTTGAGAGATATCTATATATAAAGCAAGAAACAATTAGCATAATGATACAGAAGACCTATATGAAGCTATTTTTCAGACAAAAATTAAATATTTCTGGTTGGTTGAGTAGAAGAAAGCAGAATGGCACATTTCAATGCCTTTTTAAAGTTTGTAAGACATGAAAAGGTCAGCATTATACCACACTTAGAGTAGAGCCCTTTCTCACCAGG
Source organism: Sigmodon hispidus (assembly GCA_004025045.1). Taxonomy (NCBI): domain Eukaryota; kingdom Metazoa; phylum Chordata; class Mammalia; order Rodentia; family Cricetidae; genus Sigmodon; species Sigmodon hispidus. The sequence continues at coordinate 182,564 of PVIH01002632.1, read as the reverse complement.
TGGGAGGGTCTCTGAAAGCCCATCACTATTTTAAGCAGGTGCAAGTTGGTTGCAGGAGCCAATAATATCTAGAGAGACTAAAGAAAAGCATGAGCAAGGTCCAGCAGAAAGCCCATCATTCTGCAAAAGAGCAACTGTGCCAACAAGAAGACTTTCATTTTAATTTTCCCTTAATCCACAAATTGTCTCTCTTGCTCACGCAGGTGCTGTCACATGACTCTTTACATTTTTGTTTTTTTTGTTTTTTTTTTACTCTCCTTGCAGTTAGTTTAGGCTATTTAGGCTTGCCCATGGTCAAAGTAAATGAGGGCTAGTTCTGGCCTGCTATGCCTGTTGCTCAGACTGACTCCCATTAGATGCAACTGTAATTGTCTCTCCTCCAGCACATTTGGCTGCTGCAAAGACCTTATACAGAGCAACAGCACTTGTTGGGTATTTCACACAGTGTATACAGTGTATAATGTTTAGATACACAGCTCAACATGTTTCTAGTCAGGTGCATAGGGCATTAAGAAAGACTAAAATCAGTTCAAGATGACTGCTTAAAGACTGTGATGCAAACTGATTCTTAAATGAACCTTGACTTTAAAACAATAGTCTAAGTAGTGGAAGCCTAAAAGAAAAGCTATAAAAACAATTTAAAAAAAATTGTAAAATCTTGTCTTAAGTTCGTTCCATAAAACAATTTCTTTCAGAAGACATACAGGATACGTATTGTTCACAACAAGCATATACAGACAAAGCAGACAGGTTACTTTTAAAACAACTACCCACATCCATCCACCATACATAAGACCTAAGCAATTGAAATTACAGCTGACCTTTTAATAACAATAACTAAATGACTCTACCCAGTTTGGAAAATAAAATCTTACAAAATTGCTTGAAAATTATGCCTTCTAAATCAGAGAGAGACAGAGAACACAATGAAAAGACACATAGCACAGTCACATTTTAAAACTAACGAGTCTATAAAACTACTAAGATGTTTACTAGTGTTTGGGAAGAATAATCAAACTAGATAATATAAACCACACACAAAACAAATTTTATGGACCTAGAGTTTATAAGAAAACTTGTATTAGATTAGAACTAGGCTATTTAGGTCATAATGACCCCTCTCTCCTTTCCTCCCTCTCTCCTTCCCTACCTCTCTCTAGCCCTCATAATAAATAAATTCCAGGCACTATAGTGAGTGCCTACTTGTGAGTCTTTAATTTCTATTTTTTATATGTAGCATTCTGAAACCTTAAGTAATTGGGAATCATTTTATATGACAGTCACAAATAACTAAACCTTTACTTTTTCCTCTTTTAGTAATAGTTTACAAGTAGCTAATGAAACATAACAAGTATGAGTCACAATGGAAGGAAAAAGTCACAGCAACAAAACTTTAAACTCTTTAAATACTTAGCATTAAGTATAGTCTATTATAATATTAAGTTTTTCAAGTACAACTCTATATACTTCAAAAATAAACAAAAATACTGTTTGACCAAAACTAAACCAACTGACAGAATGCTGCGGTGAAGATAGAGAAGAGAGCTCATTGTCTTTTATCAAAAAGGCAGAGAATAAAGAGCAACTTTCAATAATCCTTTATCAAAAAGGCAGAGAATAAAGAGCAACTTTCAATAATCCACTGAGTAGATTCTAAATCTAGCACTACCCCCCTGTGGGTGATATTGTTTTATTGTAACAGAGTCAACTAAGATTTATAAAGATGTCTTATCCAGCAGCAAGCAGCTATCCTTATCCAGGCATTGATAATGAGGAAGAGAGAAGCCTCTGCCAGGATGGCCCATTGACTGACTGACTCACCCTTCACTATTATTGCCTCAGATTTTTCCAGACTCCCATCCTGTAGTATGTTACTAGGGCTACAAGACTTTGCTAGGCATGTAGGGATAAAAATGCAGAAAAGTCAGAGCACATCATCACTCTTCAAGAAACTTTCATTGGAGGAAAAAAAATAAAACTTATCTACTTAATGGGAGTTTTTCCATCTATTTTTCCAATAAAAGTCCCTGAGATCACCTCTTCCGGTTGTACTTGAAATACACAGCATATCTGCTTCTTTCCCAAGATGGGACTCAAGTAAACCTATTTCCTCTACTGATTCATTACTCTCTTACAATTTATTTTTTTAATAGAAGCCGCACATGTAAGACACACAGGCAGTAACAGGTTTGCTTAACACCCCCCTTTTTTCATATTAGATGATTCTCAAGATTTCTTCTAAGTCCTGTTTCTAAATTCCCACATCAAGGAGACTAGGAACCAAGGGAAAAAATACTAATAATATATTTTAATTTGATACTAAAATATAATATCTTAGCAAAGTATAATATCTCGAGTAACTACTTCAAAGCAAAGGTTAACCCATCTTGATATCCTCAATAGATGTACGTGTTAAATGAAACATCTCAAAAATATCTCTTTAAACAGGTCAATCCTGAAATAATCCCATTTGACTCTTTGTATAGAAAGTCTAGCAAAGCAGTTCAGATTCCTTTTTTCTCAGCACTTAATAAAAAGATGTGTTTAACTATCTTTAGGTTATCTCGACTAAATTTTGCAATCAGATTTTTCTTCAACCTCAGTTTTTATAATTAGCACTTGAAATCACCAGACACAAATCATTTTAAGAAGTAAATTTATAATTCACATTTTAATTAATTTTAGATAAGCCTAATAGAGGTAAAACCTAGAAACCAGTTTTTTTTATTCTTATATTTAAATTTCCTGACTCCTTGAATTTTAACTTTAAAAAAAAAAAAACACAGAAGCTTTTATGTAGTCCTAAACAAACAGGAGCACATACACACAAAAACTCAAATATTTTTTTAAGGCATGCCAATCATGTTTATCAGTGCACATTGAGTTTAAAAATAAACACAAAACTGAAGTGGCCAGAATTTTCTTTTCAGGAGTTCTAGAGCAGAGATTGGTTTGTCCCATTCCTGTCTTACAAATCATCCTAAGTGTATAAAAGACTGGTCAGTTATAGTCCTTCCTGTGGGGGAACAGATTCATCAAGAATTAATATTTTCACTGTTACATAAATCATGGCAGATCTTAACGTTGTTGTCTAAGGGTCTTAATCAGGTCCATTTTCTCTGCCAGAGTTAAAAGGCAGGAAAATCTAGAGCATCACAGGTAGCAGCAGAGAAATTTTCAGTACAGCAGACAGAATCAGATGGTAAAGAAAGGCTTTTATCATACCTGAGGAAATGAGAGAGGCATGCCTACAGAGACAGACAGAGTGAAGAGACAAGAAGAGAAAAGAGAGAATACAGTCTTTCCTCCAGAGCAAGTTTCTCAAATCTTCAAATGGTAATGCTACCCTAATTTAAGGTTGGTGGCTGATTGGCCCACACTGTTCTGTAAATGTGTCTTCATCATTCTTGAACTACTTAGAGCAGATATTCACCCAGAGGGCCCTATTGGTGGAAGAAAGAAAAAAAGTCCTTTGGGCCTCTGGTATTTTGTTTGTTTACTTTCTGTTGGGTCATATTTTTGCCCTCCCAACTCTTCCCAGATCCTGCTCACCTCCCTCCCTACCCACCTAACTTCATTTCTCTCTTTCTCCGTCCTCTCCCACTCTTTGTTTGTGTGTGTATGTAAACAAATAAACCAAAATGAAAATCAAAACAAACAACAAAAAGACAAAATTGCCAAAACAAGAAGGAATCAGACAACATAGAACTAATTCCATGTTGTCTGTTGTGGACTTTGTTTTGAGATACCAGGCTTTTGCCTCAGAACAGTAGGGCTGGGAAAAAGCCAGAAATCTTGGAAGAGTCCCTTCTCTCTATCAGTCTGCATATTAGGGAATCTGTTTTCCTAGTACCTCTTCACCCTTCTGCCTCTATCCTGAATAATTCCACAGAACCCAGTGGCTCAAGAGAGCCCTCAAACAATTCCATGCCCCATACTTGCAACAGAACTGCAAATTTGCTTCCAAACTGACAAGGCTTGTCCTACAAGTGGCACTATTGTTAGATTATGGGTCTGTTGATTTAACACACTCATTACTTTATAAAGTCAAGCTATGTTTTTTCCTAGTGCTGACAAGCCCCTTCTGCATAAATCATAGAAGAAAAGAAAAAGCAAACCTAAGACAAAGGAAGCCCCTGATCAATCAGGTTCCCAATGTGTCCAGATTTCTCTGTTCTACTTCCAAGGTTGCTGTGTTCTCTGTTTTACAATAATACTCTAATAACCCTAATATTGTTCAACAGAAGAATGCTAAAAGATAAAGTCAGTCACCAAATGCCAAGCCTTCTCCTCAGATGGTTCAAAAGAACCTCAAAGTGTTCAAACAAGTATAAAGGCAAACAAGAAGACAAAGCTCTTCAGGGGGAGAGGTTGCAAGGTCAGATTTTCCCAAGAATCTAAAACAATGTTCAATTTTTTCTATTTTATTAAGTGGATGACAGCAAATAGAAAAATAGGAAATGTCTGTAATGGCAAAGAATGAAAATGGCCCCTTTTAGGATCATAAATTTATACATTTGGTTCCCAGTTGGAGGAATTATTTGGGAAAGATTAGGAGATTCGGCCTTATTGGAGTGGTGTGTAGCTGTCAGTGGGCTTTGGGGTTATAAAAGCCTATAGCATCTTGTTAGCCTCTGCCTCCTGTTTGCGGATAAGATGTAAGCTCACAGCTACTGCTCTAGTGCCATGTGCACCTGCCTGCTGCCAGGATCCTTGTCATGATGGCCATGTACTCATGTAGGAAAGAGGGACAAAGAGATCCAGCATCACCTCAATGTCTGTCTTCAGGATCCTGAACTGAAGCCAAAGTTTAAATAAAGGCCAAAGTATATGCACATCTAAGCAGTTCCAGTCAAGGTACAGTCCCTCCAGCAAAAAAATATTCAGGATGAACATAGTTGATTCTTTTTATACTCTTTGCTATTTGGTGGCTCATTATCCTGCTCCCAAATAAATCACTCAAGGAGGCTTAATTATAAATAAATTATAAATGTCTGGCCTTAGGTTGGCTTGTTTCTTGCAAGCTTTTGTTAACTTTAAATTATCCCATTTACCTTTTGCCTCTGGGCATTTTCCTTTTCTTACTTCTGTAATATCTTACTTTTACTCTCACTTATGTCATGGTTTGCTCTGTGGTTGTGTGTTGTGTGGCTGGTCCCTAGCATCATCCTTCCCTTGTTCTCTTGCACTTGTAAGGACCTAGATTCATTGGGTCAGAGCCCAGGTCTGTGAATGAATTCCGCAGCAGTCAATGGATTCAAAGGTTGGATTCACGCCAGAAAACTCCCATGGCTGCTGCACCTTACCTTTTTGCCCAATCCTGGAACGCCAATGGGTGTCGCATCTTGATTACATATGTTTTCTTTACATGTGTTTTCTTTAAAGATCCCTGCCTGTGGGGGCAGCGGGTCCCTTGGCCCTTCCACTGCTCTGGAGCCAGGCTATCGACCCAGGTTTCCACAGAATCTGTATATAGCAAAATAATCACTCTTCACAGTGTGTCCAGCCTCCCTGGTGCCTGGTGGCAAGTGTGGATATTCTTTTTTTAAAAAAAATAAATAAATATGACTGAGTTCCTAGTTTCTTTTTTTTTTAACTTTTTATTTATTTATTTTTATTTATTTGCCTTGGTGTTTGCCTGGAACTGGGAACTCTAACTACAGACAGCTGTGAGGCATGTGGGTGCTGGGAAATGAACCCTGGTCCTCTGGAAGAGCAGTCAGTGATCTTAACTGCTGAGTGGCAGGAATAACACTCTTCTTTATTTTCCCCAGATTTCTCCTTGTATTTATTCTCTCTCCTGCCATCCCCACCTATCATTTCTCCTGCCTTGATATTGGCCAATAAGCTCTTTATTAGACCATCAGGTTTTAGACAGGCCAAGTAACATAGTTTCACAGTTAAACAATGTAACATAAAAGAATGCAATACATCTTTGCATCATTGAACAAATGTTCCACAGCACAAACATAACACACTTAAAATAATATTCTACAACACATGAATATTTTCTATAAATTAACATAAACCTTGTGTTTATGACAAGAAATTCAAATGTTTATTTATCCTACCTTGTAAAACTTTTATGCAAATATTTATTGCCCCTCACAGCTGGTAAACCTTTGTTTACATTAAGTCCTTCCCATAATCTCTATTAAAGTGGCTGACCCTTGCCCTTTTAACAACTTATGTGCTAGTTATTTTAATACTAGCTAATTGAATAAGACTGTGAGGTAGGACCTCAAATAATGAGAAAGAGACTCCATCACCACCTTCCTTAGGGGAAGAAAAAAAAACGAAACAAGTTGACTTTGTTTCTGTCTGTTCACTCTTCTGAGTACATCCTCTTGACCAGAATTGTTTGAAATCTTTTTATGGGATACAAGATGTCTGGTGCCCTTTTCTTTCTCCTAGTGTAAAACTCCTGGGGAAATTCTCATTGGGATGGGGCACGGTTTCAATAGTCTGATAATCAGATTGATAGACCCAGTATCTCGAGATTCTAGATTCTCAGCTTGTGGGTCACAACCTTGTGGAGACTGTATATCAGATATCCTGTATATCAGATAATTATTATGGTTCACTACAGTAGCAAACTTACAGTTATGAAGTCCAATGAAATAATTTTATGGTTGAAGGTCACCTCCACAAAAGGAGCTATATGAAAGGGTCTCAGCATTAGGGATGTTGAGAACCATTGCTTTAGAATATCCTGTTTCTTACTGTCAGGCCAGTTAACATTCTCAGTATCCTTATCCTGCAAATTTCCATAACAGTTCTTTAAGCTCCGAGTTCTCAATGGCTTTTCCAGCCCAATGTTTCAAACTCCTCCCACAGTTTTCCTAAATACAACATAGTCAATAACCTGGAAACTTGGTCCCAATTTCTGTCCTGATTTGCTTTCTATTACTGTTATAAAACGCCATCACCAAATGCAACTTAGGAAAAATCGGGTTTATTTGACTTAAAGATTGTAATATCAGGGGAAGCCAAAGCATGAACCTGGAGGAATGCTGATTTCTGGCTTCCTCTTCATCGCTTGTTGTTTGTTTCCTTACACACCCTGGGAATAGCACCTTCTAAGGTAGGTTGGTCTCTACCCCTTCAATTATCAATCTAGGAAATGTGCCCACAGATTTGCCTACAGGCCACTTGGATGGGGCCATTTTTATCGGCTACTTTTTTCTCTTCAGATGACTGTTTTTTGCATCACACTGACAACAAACCCAGTATCTGTCTCTCCGGCTCCAGTTAGCACTTCTCTTCTGCATCAAAGAAAACTGGCTAATTCAGGAATGAGAACTCCACGATTCTTCTAATTCTAGATTGTAATGCCTGGACTTCTAGCCACCCCTGCCCTATTCCTCATCTATGCCAAACAGTTACTTTTCCATGCTCAGCAGCACCGTTGGTTAGAGGTCAACATTCTGCTGATAGTGGTCAGCTTGCTGCACTAGATAGCAAAGGAGTTACCTGATGGGCATTTTCTATATAGATGTTAACTTGCTAAACTCTGGTTTTGTTTCAAAGGTTAACTCAACAACCTGGTTCTGTCTCTTAACCTTCTTAATAGTTCTGGCAGGTAGAGTCCCCCATGCTGAGTTTTTACCTCAGTAATTCTCACAGAAGATCTTTCCTGGTCTATGAGGATCAGCATCATCTGGGAACTTTCAAGAAACTCAAATTTTCCAGCACTTCTGCATAACCACAAGAATCTTGAAACTCTCAAAGTAGGATCTAGCATTTTCTATTTTAATAAGCTTGTCAGGTGATTTTGATGCATAAACCGATATTTGAATAACACTGCCTTATAGGAAGGAAGGCAGTTTTTATTTAAAGGTTCTTGGGAATTTTGTATGATGGCACATTCTTGTAATCTCAGTACTGATAAAACTGAGAAAGATTATATATTAGAGACCAACCTCGACACATTTTAAGTCTTTCTCTACAAACAATGAACACAAACTTTTGAGGATGGAAGCAGGTTAATTTCAAAAGTAGCCAGGCTGGTTCTTTAGCTCAGTAGTGCAGTATTTGCCTAGCATGTGCCAGCACCAAAATGAAAAATAAAGGAAGATGGAAGGAAAAAAATGAAAAGGAATTACATTGAATTTTATATATTACATTGGATTTATATATATTACATTGAATTTTAGAAAAGGAATTATCTGGCAGGAATATTTCAAATAGGTGACACTTAAAAAGAACAATCTGAGCCAGATGTGGTGATGCACACCTTTATTCCCGACACTGAGGAGGCAAAGGCAGGTAGACAGCTGCATGTTTGAGGACAGGCTGGTCTAAAGAGTCTCAGCACAGCCAGGAGTGTTATTCAAAGAAACCATCCCTCAAGACAATACCCACAAAAAGAAATAAGAATGAAACAACAATCTGCTTTGTTGACTGGTAGTTGTTATTTCTTCTCTCAGCCTTGGATGTGGTCATGCTACGGGCAGGTTTTGAAAGCTGACCTTCCAGTACTTATGGTCTCTGATTTCAAAATGTGCCAGGTGCTTTTAAAGCAGTATAGTTTAGGCAGAAAGCATAGTTAGGCAGTCAGGCTTTCAGAGGACAAGGAGGCAGATAATCTTTTTTTCCTCTCTAGATGAGTCTTTGCCAGTCAACTGTAACAAGGGAGTGGCCAAGACCTTTCCAGAGAGGTGGCTGTTTGTTTGTAGGCCATACAAATGAATCCTTTCGTTGTTTTCAAAGAAACCTTCTCTTCACACAGCCTACACAAACTGAATGACAAGTGGGTGAGTCCAGGATTGGAAAGATAAAACTTTATTTGTTGGTTTTTGGCCTAGTACTGAAACAATGGAACAAAGGAACGGCTTGTTTGTATAAGCGCAATAAAAGACAATAACATTAGTCATGTAAGCCGAAGAAAATAGGAGAGGCTTAATGTGATAAATTACATCTAATCACCACATTAGGGATTAAAATATTCTGATTAAGCAAACACTAAAGGCGCAGAAGAGAGGATAAAGGGAAGAGTGTTGACTTCAGATTCAGAAAACAATGACCCTTTCTATATAGTGTGCTATATAAAAATGATAGCTGTCAGCTGCTGCCTGAGCCAACTGTGAGCTCTCATTAAGAAACTATGTTTCTGTTCAACATCCTTCACAATCAGAGAAATGCAAGTTAAAACTACTTTGAGTTCCCATCTTACCTCAGTCAGAATGGCAATCATCATAATAGCAAAACTTTTTTTTTTTTTTATGAAGGCCACTGAGATGTCTCAGCAAGTAAAGGCATTTGCCACTAAGCCTGAAATAATGAGTTCAATTCCTAGGACCCACAGATGGAAGAAGAAAACTGACTCCAGTAAGTTTTTCTATGACCACCATCTGTGTGCTGTGATAAATGTTATAACTACAACAAATGCTAACCACATTCTGTCTCATACATAGGGCCTAGATTCCAATTGTTATATTGTTTATTGAAACAAGATTGTGTGTTTGTAGAGACCAGGAAACTAAAATCTATGAAAGGATAAAAAGTCTTAAAGGAAAGCATGGGAAGAGAAATAGAACATATGTGATATTGTCAACGGAAGAGGAATTCTAGGGAGGAAGTGCACAGTAGAGACAGAAACAAGGAAATAAGCAGGGGTAGATCAACAAAATCTAAGTAAATATGAAAATGGCATAGAAGAAATCTATTACTTTGTGAACACATTTTTTTCAAAAAAAAAAATCTAACATTCCACCTCATTTGTTTTTAGTGCACTGTGATAGGCATTTGCCTTTAAACCCAGCATTCAGGAGACAGAGGTAAGCTGATCTGAGGTCAAGCCTAGACTGAACTATGTAGCAAGTTCCAGGCCAGCCAGGGCTATAATACACTGGCTAAAATAATAATAATAATAACCCCAGATTTTATGACAAAAAAATCTTACTCTCAAATCTCTGACACACAAATCAACACGCCATTTTCTCATCTATTTTCTCTTGTGAGTCTGTGAACTTGGGTTTATTCTGCCCCTGAACCTGTGAATACAGATTTCTATTGTACCCTAAGAATTGTTGGCCTAACTTCCAAAATGTTACTGAGGCACTGCTGGCTAATAAGCAGTGGAGAAATGGTAGACTTAATGTTTAATACCACTGCTATGTTGTGTGAGCAGTAATTTTCTTATACTGTCTTTTTGAGGACAGCAACTGAGATGGAGCTGACAGATTAGAACTATTTCAACAATAGTGCTGCTGGGTTTGAAATCAATGTCACACGTTGACACAGTTATCTGTGTTTTAGATACATTTGTAATAATAAAACAGTTTTATTTTAAATCTAAGAATGAGGAAACTCTCACTGACCCAACACTTCAATAAGGTTCAGAGAAGTGGGGATAAGCAAACAGTTGGCACCAAGCATTTTAAGAGGGCAGAAAGCTTAAGGTGTTTCTGAGTGCAACTCTAAGCACATGAGAGGCCTGGGAAATGATGTGCCCAGCACTGAAGGTAAAAACTTTCCTAGGAGTAAAAGGGTTTCAAAAAGAGTGCTCAAAGAGTTTATACCAAAGATATTTTTCTGCCAAGGACAATGTGCTCACTTCTCTGGCTTGGTGTAGCAATATACATTTTGATAGAAAAAAAACTGGACTCTACCCTTGTCTTAACAAATATTTCTTCTTTTTCATTATATACTCTGAGAACTGCACTTCTTCAGAATATTATGAGTGTGTATTTTTGTGTGTGTGTCCATGTGATATACATACATATATACTTATACACACTATAACTTATATGCTTATATGTACCATATCTAATTCTAGGTAGATAGATAACATTTCCTCATGATTTTTTTAGACTTTCCTACTATTACTTTACCATCATCCTTCTTTCTGTGTTTATTTTTCTCCCATCCTTCATTAGGTCCCCTTTTCCCCACTTTCTCCTTAAGGTCACATGTACCCTGCTAGTCTCTTCTTTATTATTCCTCTCCTCATCCACCTCCACTCCCAGGCAATGGCCTCTTTTTATTTTCCTGGTATCTAAAGTTATTTCAGGTTACATATTAACATATGAAAATTTGGTGTTAGGAACTTCAGATGAAAATTAACAAGCAATTTTTGTATTTCTTTCTTCTTCATGTATCCCTATAGTTTGAAGGATTGTTCCTTTCATTCAATACCAGATTTATTGTATGTTTCTTTTCTGTGTTTTTAAATTTTTTCCCATTTTTCTTACTTTCCTTTTATCCTTTATTTATCTTTGAGTCTTAATATTTCTTCTTCTGGATGATTTATTTTACTTGAAGGCTTTCCCTTGAATTTTCTACTTGAGTTATTGGATTTTTCAATTTCCCCATCTTCACTTTAGCTTGAGTCCTCATCAATGTTTGTATATGTTTGTTGGATTCTGTTCCCCAATCATGAATTTACTTTATCATTTCCATCAGTCATATTTATGTTTTCTTGGTCATCACTTAGGTATTTGTTCCCTTTAAGTTTATTAAGTTTTGTGTGTGTGTATGTGAGTGTGTGCATTAATTCATTACATACTTTGATGATGTTTATGATATTTCTTTTAAATTCTCTGTCCTAGGGTTTATCTTGGTAATTATCATTGGTGAAAATTTTTATGAGACTGATTAAGTTTGAATGTGTGCTTATTGTGAGGTGGTAGATACTGCCTTGATATTAGATATTGCTTATATTTTTGCTATGGGAGCTGAGCATATGAACTTCTATAATTAGTTAAGTTTTTGATAAAGATCAAATAGATTGGGAAAGAATATATGATGTGCAGGCTAAGTTGGGCTTAAATGTTGGGTATTAATTAGGTGAAATAAAGTCACTTGGGGCTTGGCTGATGCATAGTATGTGCATCCTGGTCTTAAGCCTGAAGTTTTAGGGTAGATCTAAACGGTTGAGAGAGTGAGTGGAAGGCAGAATCCAGTACATTGATTGGACAGGCTCTGGAAAATTGTGTGCAGGATCTGGATAAACACACGAGTTAAATATAATGTGGGCAGGGACTTCAGGTTCTGGGCAGGCAGGTAAAGTCTTAGCAAATGCCTAGAGATTGTAGGTGGTACAGAGAGGAGTATAAAGACTAGGCATGGGCACTGGATATGGGACCCAGGCCAGATCCAGAGGTTGGTACGTGGAGGGAGATATCAGATTGACTCACCTGGCTAGACCTGGTTAATGTTTATGCACAAAATAGAGTGTAGAGTATTGGATATTAGGACTATCTTTGAAAAATGTAGCTGTTGTGTTCTTAGGATGGGATCTAGAAAGTACTTGAAAACATCTGGCAAAATCAATTTGACCCTATTATTCATACATGCTGTATCATCATCTACATCTGTGTAGATACGAAGCTCCTCTTTCACAGCCTCATCTGTATCTTACTCATTGGAAAACACCAAACCACTCCAACCACTTCTCACTCAGTCTAGAGCTGACTTGACATCTTTCTATTGATCTATTTATTGTCCAAGCACCATTTTCCTTTCTGATACATTGTAGAAGGCTTAGTGTAGTAGTGTACACCACCTTTAATTCCAGCACCCAGGAAGGAAGAGACAGGTGAATCTTTATGAGTTCAAGTCCAACCTGGTCTATTTAACAAATTCCAGTCCAGCCAGGACTTCAGTGAGATTTCTGTCTCAAACAAACAAGCAAAGTGACATCATAGATCAAGTATACCTAACAAAAATTTAGAGAGTATACCACATAAATAACAAAGACTAAACATTCTTGTTAGAATCCCATAGAACCTTCTCTAAAATAGATTATATATTAGAACACAGAGCAGTAAACATAGGAAAATTTAAATAGTATTCTGGATTGTATATGATGGTAATGGGATAAAACTAGACAGCAATGATAAGATAATGACATAAAATATATAAACTCACAAAGATTAAATCACACACTTCTGAATGATAAATGAGTCATTGAAGAAAGTAAGAAACTTTTAGAAAGTCCTAGAATTTAACAAAAATAAAATTATAGCTTACCCAAATCCATAAGATACAATAAGCTATATTACTTGAAGTGCCTAACAGTAGTTAATCCTGAAACTGGTCCAAGTAGAGGGAATAAGTGTCTTTGGAGTTTTTAACAACAAATGGGACCACTATATCACATGTCCTTTTTTCAAGGCTCAGGGACAATGTGAGAAGAGGTAAAAATAGTGTGAGAACCAAAACAGTATCTTCTGCAGATAGCTGGACCATTGGACTCATAAATTCACAACAACTGTGATTGCTTGCATAAAACTAGCATAAAATCAAGCATCACAAATAGGGTGTAGAAAGGGGTTCATGAATTCCACCCCTAACTGAGGAACTATGAATAGTTGACAGCTTCTGGGGAAAGAACAGTCAGTTTTCATTAAGGTAGGTCAAATACACTCCAGTTAATGCCCAAACACCCATGAGTATATCTGATTATTATTTAAGATTTTCTTTTAAACTAAATGAATTTACTGCCCAAATTATACACTCACTGCCTTCACCACCCCATCTTCCACTAATTGTATACCAAGTTAAAGAAATAGATAGAATTGTGTTTGTTTGTTGTTTCTTTGAAAAAAGACTCATTATATACTCAAGGGTAGGCTCAGTCTTCTTAGGCAGTCAAAGCTGAACTTGAGCACTCAGTCCTCATGCCTCAATCTCAAGAGTACTAGAATTACATGTGTATACCACTATTCCACCTAGAATTTTAAATTCATTGTATTCTCTCTCTCTGTTTCTCTCTCTCATCCTGAGCTCTGAATTCACTATTATTTTTAGTTGTAAAGCAATCTACAATAAATTGAAAAATGTTATTCTATAGAAGTAAACAATTCACAGATCTCAGGAAGTTTTTGAAACATAAAATTCAGCCCCTTTCCAGTTTATAGAAGCACTAAAAACTGCTAAAAAATAGAGACTCCCCAGTTTGGAGCTGACTCTGAGTCCTGAAACGGGAGTGGTGTGTGTGTGTGTGTGTGTGTGTGTGTGTGTGTGTGTGTGTGTGTGTGTGTGTGTGTATGTGTGAGTGTGTGTGTGTGTTTGTGTATTTGTGTGGTATACACACATTTTTCTATCAGTAGATCTATGGAGGAATCACTGGAAGAGCAACTACTGTAGGAGCCATGGCCAGTGTCTGTTAATTAGTTCTGTGGAACTCTAGGATTAGAGAAAACTCTTCCACATGAGACTCTTAGCTTCAAATTCCTTCCAGCAAAGAATGGAGAACAGAAATTAAGCAGGCAATAGAAACAGGTCAGACAGATTGAGAGACCAAAGTACTTATCTGTAGCCAGAAGCTACAAATGTCCTTAATTTTGTCCTAGAAATCTTTAAGGGTTCTGGTTCCCTGTCTGATCTTGCTTCTTTTACATGGCTGCCTGCAGGCCTTTTGCCAGTGTGGATGAAACTCCAGCAGCACCTGGAAAGAAGAGGCACAGATACCTGGAGGGTGAGCTAACTGGACTAACTGGCTCCCTCAGCTTATCTCAGCCCAGGTTCTGCCATATATCCTATACATCAACATCTCAGTAACTCTCCATTTCTGGGATCCACTACTCCCATACAGGCACTTTACTTTTGCTTGCTTATTTTTTTAGCTCCTACCTATGAGCCTATAGTAAACTTCTTTCTAAAACTTGACCATCTCTGTGGCACATAAAATCTATTCTTACAATTCATTACACAAGAACCCAGAGCAGCTGAGTAAGTAGAACTTTCATGTGACCATTGTGGAGAGAGAGAGAGAGAGAGAGAGAGAGAGAGAGAGAGAGAGAGAGAGAGAGAGCGAGCACTTCAGGAGGCATGTGCCTTGAGATGTTCTGAAGATCTGAGGCTGCCTTCAGTTCATGGACTATCAGGAGTAAAGTGTCATGTTGAGAAATGAAATAAGCATCTATAGAGGATTCCTGGTGAGTCATAATCTGACACTGTTATGTGGGAATCCCTGTCTAGGACATGTAGGGCCTTTAATGGAACCCAATAACCTCCTGTCCAGGGCAAATAGTGAGTTGTCACCCACCCACCTCCTTCTGGTTCTAGTCAGAAAGTTTTGTCTGTTGCTTGTGAAAGTTGTGTTTGCCTGTTTTGTTGGAAAGTTCTGTCTGTCTATGTTTTCTAGTTTATAAGTTTTGTTGCAACATTTTTGCTGTCTCTATGTGCTGATCACCAAAACCCACCTCTGCCATGGCTACTTTTATGACCAGGGCTCAGAATTTATTTTTGAGCTCTTTGGTCACTGGATTCAGGCTAGGAGGAGTTCAGATATTTTTTGGGTGTGGATAACATTTAAGTTTGTTTTATGTTGTTCTATTTTATTGAAAAGCTGACTCTAGAATTGAGTTATGGCTCTTCCTTCTCTAGACCCAAGCATATTTAAAAGGTCCTTTTTAGTTATGGCCTATGTCAATAGATCTACCTGGTGCTATGACAGAAAAGGAAGCAAAGCAGAACAGCTAAAAAGATTAAACTGGGTTTGTGTGAATGTTCTGTACCTGAAGATTTATAAGTTCATTTTAATGAATATGAATAAAATCTGTAAAATCTATAAAAACAATAACTTAGAACTAGTTATACTGGGACCTATGTGTAGTTAATCTTAAAGAAACCACGTGGCATGATTCTATTTTAGGATGTAAGAAGCACAGGGATTTTCACCATCTTCAGGCAGCCATATATGGGCATCAGCTGTCTTTGCTAGGATTGGAGAAGATGGATGTCATGTGACTTCACTGCCAAAAAGGTAGACACATGGAGTGGATCTACCAGGAATCATAAACAGGTCTCCAAAATATTTTGGAATAGGATAGATTTTTGTATAATTCCAGACCTGAGAATAGGTTTATAAAATATAGGATTTTAAAACAATTCTTGTTTGATAAGATATTAAAGCTGCATCTCCATGCATTCATATGCAAGACTGTACTTAGTGCTGTCAGAAAAAAAAAAAAAAAAAGAGTACCATAAGAGTCACCCAGGTGATACTGGTATTAAAGACATTAAGGTGTCATGGAAAACACTGAGGCTTGCTAATGTGTGGCAGGGTTTGAGTTTCTAAAGAGAGCCCAGTTCCAATGGAAGACCCTAGCTAGCAGTTTTAGAAATGCCAGCGCCACATGATGGTCATGAGAAGCACCAACCACAATGAAAGGGAGAAGGCTGGGATGCAGAAAGCAGGCTATGTATATGCTGTCAAAAGTGGGGCCAAAGAGGTGATCCAAGCCCTTCCAGAAAACTCAAAAGACTGAATAAATCCCATATATTGAGCTTTAAATTAATTGCACTGTTGGAGCTGGATTTTGCATTCTGTAGATTTTGGTTGTACCCTGTATCTTCCCTCTTGAAGAAAAAAGAAAGAAGAAACGGAACTTTATTTTGATATTGCATGGATACACAATTGAGACACTTAACTTTTAAAAAAGTAATATTAAAGTTTTACAGAAAACTAAAATAAAAAACTAGATATTTTTAATATTGAATTTAATATTTAGAATATTGAAACTTATAAAATTAATGAGGCTATTAGATATTTTAAGTTTATAAAATGTTTTATATTATTAATATTCAAATTTTTACAAAAAGGTTAAAAATTAAGGCTACCACTACCAAATACTAACACACCAGAAAATGGAATATTTTTATTTTATGATGGAGCAAGACAATGATCTAAGCAGTCCTCCAAATAACTTGGAGCAGCTTTTTAGCTTTGTTAGTTGAAAGACCTTTTTATAGGGGTAGCCTAAGACCACCTACATTTTGGATGTTTGCTTTGTGTTTTATAACAGCGGCAAAATTGCAGTTGTGAAACATCAACAGGAATGATTTTGTGGTTGGAAGGTCACCACAATCTGGTGAATTGTGTTGAAGGGTCACAGAAAGGCAAAGAACCACTGGCTTAGAGAATGTCTTTCCTTCCTAAAGTCTGTTTATGCTTAGGAATGTATTTCTAGCCTCCTTATATGTGCTGACTTCATTAAGCTCAGTTCAGGGGGCCATGAGAATATACAGCAGATGACAACTAGTGTTTGGCAGGTTGACCCACCAGAAGAATCACTCCCTGATGGGGTACCACACCTGGCAAGGCCATAGGGTCACTGACTGTTAATGGCTGGTTGCTTCTGTCTGCATTTTTCCAATATGCCACTACATTTCTTCCCTAAGACTGCTATGAGTGTTTTAGTTTAAATTTAGTTGTGGATGGTCAGGAAAATAATTTCTGTTTAATCTGTATAATTCTGATGTATAGAAATAATGTCCATTTTTTTACTTTTTTAACTGACACAGGAAAGTGGCAGTATTCTCAGTCACAAAAACACCCTTAAACATTTTGCAAAGACCTTAGAGCAAATTCAAAACAGACTAGTTGCCCCTGGGATTTAGTGTCTGTTAAACTAAACTCAGGCTGACAACATTAGACATACTCCCCTGCAATAATTGACTTTTTACACATGGTACCAACCTCAGTTTATGTTATAGGCTCAAGGTACGGCCAACTGTTTACTTTCTGTCTGGTAACCCTCATCAACTTAGAGCTATGTGCTAAGGCCAAGGGTTACTCTCTGGCCAGTCAGTATGACCTAACCAGACTGAGAATAACTGTGTGACTTATGTGTTAGGAAAATGGGCCAGGCCCTCAAAATGTAACATAGAAATGTCCAACGATGGGCAGTGCAATGGAAGAAGAGAAAAGGAGAGAGCTAAAGACAGGAGAAGTGTATGTGTGTGCATACTGAGTGAAGGATATAGCTGAAGAGGAGAGAAAGCCAAGAAGAGAAGAGGGGTGTGTGTGTGTGTATGTGTGTGTTTGTGTGTGTGTGTGTGCATGTGCAGGAGAAAGCTGCTATGCCAGGAGGCTGTTACAGCTAGGTAGTTAATGTAGAATATGTAGTTGCATGTAAAGAGATATAACTGTGTGGAGACAGATATTTTCAGAAAGAGATTTTTCAAGAGTAAGTAAAAGAGAAAGTAATCATAAGAAAATGTGTCAAGTTTGTGTGCTTATTTTTCTATTCTTCAGATAGAAAAAGTCTAACCCTCGCTGTATTCATGGATTTTCTTGGAATACTCTGATGGTTACTGGAGTCTGGCCTTTCCAGTCTCTATTACTTAAGATATTTTGATAAACATAAGAAGTATATTCTGTTATGGTGCACTACAAAAGGACCAGGAAAGTGAAGTTGCCAGTCTTCTAATGTGAACTATATTGTGGTGATATATTCAATAAATTAGCCTGAAATAGCAGAGGACAGAGTTAAAGCCACGAAGGTCAGGTGATTAATGCCTTTATTTCCAGCACTTGGAGGCAAAAATCCTCTGCATCTTGGTGGGTTCAAGACCAAACAGAGCTAGAAAGTGATGGCACCCAACTTTAAACCTAGCCCTAGAAATGTTGATCAAGCAAGTAAAAAAGCTGAGTGGGGGAAAGAAATATAAGGCAAAAGGCGGAAGTTTGGCCCTTATGCCTGCATTCCCAGACAGTCTGAGGACTCAGTGGAGACAGGATCTACCCTGTTTGACCTAAGGAGTTTACTTAGTGAGAACTGGCTATGGTTTGTTCCCCATCTCTCTGATATTTCAGCTTTTCCCCAATATCTGACTCCAGGTTTTTTTGTAATACTAAATTGAATTCATGTAACACTATAAGTTAAAAGTTTTATTTTGATACTAAAGGAGCTTCAGTTCAGAAATTGTTTTTTGGGGGCCCAAACTTAACCAAGATAAAAGCTATAAAGTCCTAATCTTATAAAAGCTTATGATTGCTAACTATACTCAGCCACCTTAAAATTCTCTAATGTGTTCAGAACTATCATTGTAGTCATAAGTACTAATGTAATTAATTACAAAATAGTTTATTTATCCTCATATATGTGCTTTTAAGGTTTAGCCTAGGTTTATTTAGCTCAGACATACTTAATAGATAATGGTTAGTCAGAGATCTAGTAAATATGGTATTTAAAACATTTAATGGAAAAGGCTTACTATGACAAAGACCCCCCCTCCCCAGCTCCTAGCAATGACCTCGAGGTCTCCATAAAAGATGACAGAGCACTTCAGTGACTCCACCTGGATTGTGGTAATACTAATCACTTGGAAAGAATACCCCAATGCTACATCTGTCAGCAGAAAACTGGCCCAAACTGTGGATAAGCAGAACACAGGAGAGTTAATTGTCCCACTTTGCTTAGACAAAGTAAAGTTAGTACCCACCCTGTTTCTCCTCCACAGGAAAGCCTTTTATCTTCTGGACCTGATGGCTGAAGACTTATGCCGTCATGGTAACTTTGGCCCCCAGTGACATGGTGACCACATAAGCCTGGGATAACTGTCTGGGTAATGGACTAGTCTCTGTGATTTTACCTGATCCACAGGCCATTTGGATTATATTGCCTGCTATAGTTTATCCTTCCTTTTCAGGTGATACTAATGTACAGGCTAACTATAGTTTTGTCGACTTATCAACAAAGGTGGCCAGATTCTTCCCCAAGGCTATAGCCTCCTTTTTAAAGGCAATTTCATATGTAGAAAATGGGCCTTGCTTTTTCTATCGCTACTAGATATCTTGATAAGAAGGTAGAGAGGTTTGCCTTACTAACAGGATTTATATTAAAAGATACACAGGTTTCAGTTATAACTTTTCATTAAAGGAACAATCTTTGGAATGATTATTCTCAGTAATAACTACTTGCACTTCTGGTAAATGGTTAGAAAGGGGGAGTTAATATCTATGGAAGTTTTGAGTATCTAAGAAAGTGTTTTAAGTTATATAAAGGTCTGAAGACATGAAAACTCAAGTAAGTTTGGAGGGTCTCAGGAAATAATTAAAGATATATAAATGCAAACTCTAAAGATATAAGTAAGTGACTTAAGATATGTAAGAATGGGAAACATTTTATATTTCTTTTCCCTTTCTATGTTCTTGTATGCTAAGATTTCAAAAGCTCAAAGTTTTAACATTAACCAACAGAGTTGTGATAAAATGGTAAAACCCTGACTACTTACTGTTTAGTCACAAGCTTAAGATTTTAGATTTCTTTTGGTTGTCTTTTAAGTTTAGACATAAAGATTCTTCTAATTGGGCTAAAGACATCTCTGTCCAATCTATATATGGCTCTCTAGACAGAAGAGAAAATGTTCATGCTTTTTAAACCTGAATCTAAAGCTTTTGTTAGGACTCAAAGATGTGAGTACGCTGGCTGTTTTATAGACACCCATTACTTCCTTTTTCTACAATGTGAATTCAGTACAGATTGGTAATTGCTAATACATCTGAACCTTTTATGTCCTTTTGTAAACTAAAAAATCATTTAAGCCTCAGAAGGACTCCAGATAAGTAAAGCCTAAGTTTTCCCACCTATCTATTCCTGACAATGAGCTCTCTCTCTCTCTCTCTCTCTCTCTCTCTCTCTCTCTCTCTCTCTCTCTCTCTCTCTCTCTCTCTCTGTCTGTCTTGGGACTCTTCCCCTTCCTCAACTATTAGGACTATGGGCTTGAAAGTTCCATTTCAAATTTTCCTTTAAGTTTTTAAATTTTAACTTCTGTCCTTACTGTATATCCATCACGGCATATTTCCACCTGGCTGACAAATAACCTCCAAGCATTAGCTGCTAATTACCTGTTCCAAATGACTGTGAGCCCTAGACTTACTGAAAGCTGATGTGAACCAGTCCGGCCAATAAGATTGTACCCTGTTTCTTCAGCTGGGTCAAAAAACCAGATGCTTCTCATGAATTCCTCATTGTCTAAATTCCTTCTTTGCTTTTGTCTAGCATTCCAGCCTTCCTGAGACCTGACTATGTCTTAGTTTCATAAGGATGTAGTTACAGAAGACTGTACTATACATTGCCCCTTGTGCCCAACAAGGAAACCCCCTGGCATGGAGGACAAGATAGTTACCTATAGTGCCTATTGGCATAGCAAAAAGTACAAGTTAAAATCAGATATACCCAGATTTATCAACAGGTAGATTGATTAACTGAAATAATTCTACAGTAATGATAGGGCACTCAATATTTTTTATGTAAAACAGAGAGGTTATTGCAAAACTTTAAGAGAAAACTGTTGTTTTTATATAAACCACTCATGGATCATTAGAAATTATCTAGCTGTACTTAAAAAAAAATCATTCCAAAAAAGAACACATGAGATGAACTAAATAACCAGTCTCCATTCTAATATCCAGGTTCCTTCTAGATAGAAACCTTTATGTCAGCCACCATAGGGCCTTTGGCCCTTCTGCTTATGCTAATTGCTGTTTGCTCTTGCATCATCGATGGTTTGACTAAATGATAATTCCTGTCTGGATACCATTATGCTGATAGTTAGTAGATCCTAATATACACATGTATGCATCACAGAGTCAAGGATTTGACTCATGATACAAGTCAAGGAAGATGAGAGTCAAAATTACATTTTAAGTTTTAATTACTAGGTCTAAGAGACACTTGAAACAAAACTGTGTCTGATCTGCAAGCCCCTTGCCCAAGGACAGATAGTTCCTGAAATGCTGGATGATAAATTTTATGTATAAAAACAAGTCACACATTTCCACTCCCCTAAACAAGTTTGTGTGACCCAACTACACCAGAAGTGCTTGATCACATGTAGGCAGGAGGTACACAGGCAGGAAATATATCAGGATTTGTGCTTGACGGAAAATACCTTGAGGCCCTCTTCAAACCATAACCCAGAGCCATTTCCTGGAAAGTTGAGTATAGATGTCAAAGCCAATTTTCCTGGCTAGTAATAATTAAAACTTGTTTCAAATTTGGCTTTAAACTGTGATAGTGGTCTTATTCTCAAACAGTGGGATTATCAACCTCCATTTCAAAAGTTTTTAATATTACTCTATGTAAGAATATGTGGAGATAATATAAACATAGAAAACAGACTATTGGTGGTATGCTGGCAGTGTAGCTGAGTGGTAAGGTGCTTGCTTAGAATAATACAGCTATAGGTTCTTTCTTCAGGAGTTAAAAAATAAGTGATAAAATTACACTTAATAATGATAGTAAGTGATAATATTACATCTTAACCACTTTCCCCCTTTGTTTTCTCTCTTTCCTCTTCTTGATTCCTATTCCTTTCTCCTCTTCTTTTTCTCCTTTTCTTTACAGATAAAATATACTGTAGTCTAGGTTAGCTTCAAACTTTATGTGCAACCAAGGCTGATCTTAAACTCTTGATTCTTCTGCTCCCACTTCCTGAATGCTGGAATTACAGGCATGCATCAGCAAAGCTGATACCACCTTAACCATTTTGAAGTGAACAGTGGAACAGAGTACATCTACACTGCAACTATCACCACCATTTACCCACCAAACTGCTTTGTCTTGCAAAAATGCAAACTGTACACTTATTAATCACAAACTTCCTATTAGGTCCTCCTTCCATCCTCAGGCAATCACTTTTTTACTTTCTGTGATTTTTTTTTTTATTCCAAGTACCTCATGTAAGTCTAGGCATACACAATTTGTCTTTGTGAGTTATTTCTCTTAGTATTACTATGGTGAAAAACAAAATAAAACAAGTTACTTCAGGCTGTGCGCACCTGTCATTTCTCTAGGAAGACATCACACTCCCAGCACCAACTACATCCATCTCCATGACTGATGTAGTGCCCCCTCCAGGAAGAAAACTAGATCCAGACTGTCATAGTTAATTTTCTATTGCTATAAAAATGCATACTGACTACGTCAACCTCTTTCAGAAAGCATTTCATTGGGGAGCTCACAGTTCCTTAGGGTTAGAGTACCTGAACATCATAGTAGGGAGCATGGCAGTGGGAGCGCAGGGGTAAGGTATGGTGCTGGAGCAGTAGCTGAGACATTACATATTGAGACAAAAGCTACAAGTCAGAGGGACAACTAACTTAGAAAGGCACTGGCTTTTGAAAACTCAAAGGCCATGCTCCAGTGACACATATTCTCACAGAAAGCCACACCTCCTAATCTTTTCCAAAAAGTCCTACAAGCTGGGGACCAAGTGTTCAAATATATGAGTCTATAGGGGCATTTTATTCAAATCACCACACATGCCATTCAAACTCTATTTACCTGCATAAGAAACATACATCTAATACTTGTCTTTTTGCATCCCTTTCCTCACACCTTTCTCTGGTAAGGAGGCCCAGCTCATACTACTAGTGTTCAGCTACCAACTCTGATTACCTCACTCATCCCTGTTGTACATGATCACAACCCTCTCTAAGCAGGCACTAGATGTTTGCTTCCAACCCTAACCATCCTGAGGACTTCCTTCTCCAAGGAAGTACACTAGACCCACACTGGCAACTCCTCCTACCTTCATGGCTAGCCTGAGGACAATGTGTTTAACACCTGAATTCTGCCTCACTTCCTTCATGTATCCCAGACTGTCATTGCCAATTTTACTAGTATCTGTTGCCTGAGGAAAAGTCCTGAGAAGCTCCCCAGGACTCTTGAAAATTGATTGTGAAAAGCCTTTAACTTTACAGAAGATTTATTTCTGGGCTCAGAAAACAAATTTAGTTCATGCTGACCCAGGACTATTTCTGAAACGTCATTTGTCATTTTAACATCAATACTTTATTGTCCAAAGAATCCTATATAGCTGCTGTGCAATCACTGGACAAGTAGGAGTCATAAGAAACAGAACTTCAAACAGCCATTCAACACATCAGAGACAAGATTTCCATACCACAAAACAAACCCAAAAATCTGACTCCAGAGGCCTAGAGGTTTCAGTACAAATATACAAGCATGAAAGACCAAACAACAAGCTTTTACCAGAAGTTATTACTCCTAGAGTAATGGCCTTCAATAAAAGTGTCTTAGAGTACATAAAAGACAATGATTTCAAGATAGCAATTATAAACATGGACAAAAAACTCAAGGATAATATAAATAAATGCTGAAATGAAGACCAAAAAAAATGGTTGAATCAACTAATGAAAACAGAATTTAGCATAAATAAAATGTCTGAAAAAGGCAAAAATGAAATAAAACTTGAAAGAAAATAACTCAGAAATTCAAACAAAAATTCGGAGGAAAGCCACACTAACAGATTGCACCAAGTGATAGGAAAAATATTGTGTCTTGAAAACAAAGTAAAATAATTGGATCATTCAATCAAAGAAAATGTCAAATCCAAAAGAATCTAAAAGTAGAATATGAAGGAACTCTGAAACACTATAAAAGACCAAACTTATAAATAGTAATTACAGAAGAAAGAAAAAAGACCCAGGTCAAAGGCACTGAAAATATTCTCTGCAAAATCATAGAAGAAAACTTTTTAAATCTAAGGATGGGAGATGCTTTTCAAGATGCAAGGGACATAGAGAACACCAAATGGGCCAGACCAGAAAAGAAACTCCTCGTGTCATATAATAGTCAAACACTAAATGTATAGAACCAAGATAGGATACTGAAAGTCACAAGAGAAAAAAAAATACCAACTCATACATAAAAGGAGGCCCAAGAGAACAACAGCAGCAAAGAAGACCATGAGAGCCAGAAGAGATTGAAATGAATTTCCAATTTATATCAGATCACAGATGCCAAACCTAATTATAATATTCCTAGCACAACTATCATTCATAATTGAGGGAAAAAGAAAATCTTTTTATGATAAAACTGATGGGGCTAGTAGGAGGTAGAGAGAGAAGGGGAACTGTGGTTGGTATGTAAAATTAAAAGAACTTTTAAATAAATAAAAAAAAATAAAGAAAAGAAAAGGAAAATTTATGACTACTAAGCCACCTCTACAGAAGATAATAGAAGGAATAGTTAGGTATGAAGATAAACACACCTAAGAAACAACCAACAAATAATTCCAGTAAACTTAAAGAAAGAGGCCTGATAATTTGGGCATTATGGTGAATACATTTAATTATAGCACTCTGAAGGCAGAAGTGGGCAGACCCCTGCTAATAATGGCCAGCCTGGTCTACATAGTGAGTTTCAGAGTTTCAGGACAGCTAAGGCTACATGAAAGACCATATTTCTTTCTTTTTTTTAAAATTTTTCCATTCACTAAATATACAGAAGAGGACACCAGATGCCATCATAGATAGCTGTGAGCTACTATGTGGTTGCTGGGAATTGAACACAGGACCTTGAGAAGAACAGTCAGTGCTCTCAACTTCTGATCCATCTCTCCAGCCCCAAGGACCGTATTCCAAACAGCAAATATGTAAGAAAGAAAGAGAGTAAATAGATGACCAAATAAAATAGTTCTGAAAAACCCCACAAAACAACATGACAGAAATATGTAGTTCAATAATTCTTCATCTTAATGATCTAAACTTCCCCCATTAAAAGATGGATTAATAAAATAGATAAGAAAATAGCATGCATATTTTTTATGGCTTCTTTATAATACAATAGTGGCACAGACATTAGGGGATCAACCAACCATTTTACCAATGGATTTAAAGGCTACTCTAAAATATGAAACCCATACCTAGAATCATTATGGAGCCAAGAACCTTGACAAGTCATAGGTTCTTGGAAGAACCTATTACTATTCTGCTAAATGGACACGACATTTATCCAACTCCTAATGACTTTTCATTATACTCATAGATTAATGCATTTCTCAACTCTCATCAGAGAAGTTCTGTTTGCAATAGATGATTAACACAGAGATCTATAACTTAAGGTACAGAGAATATGAGATTGCAGAATGCTCAGTCTTAAACATATGAAGAACCATATATGCCATTAATCCCACCTTCAAAGGCTCAGGTATCACTATGGAAGAGGGGCTGGAAAATGTAAGAACCAGAGATAGTGAGTGACTATGAGGAAACATTTTCTTTTGGACAAGGTATGGCAGCTTC
This sequence comes from Sigmodon hispidus, assembly GCA_004025045.1. Lineage (NCBI taxonomy): Eukaryota > Metazoa > Chordata > Mammalia > Rodentia > Cricetidae > Sigmodon > Sigmodon hispidus. The sequence goes on along the minus strand of PVIH01002632.1, from coordinate 156,775 downwards.
ATATATGTTCTCACCTCTATTGTGGCAGCATGTACAAGACCTGTTCAGGCATAAACCAGACCAAACTCCAGCATAAAAAAGAAAGTTGGGCACACAATTCCACCCCTAGCCATGGAGCTACTGGCATTTGTTAGTTGGTATGGAAGGAAGAAACAGTTTTCTCTAAGAGTCTCTGGGAAAGACCACATATCCAATCCAAGAATGTTTGAACAGTATAAATTGGTCTTGAAGGTTTTTTTTTTTCCTTTCATAAGAACACAAAGTTAAATGGGTAGGGTATTGGGAATGATGAGAGAAGAGTGGGGGAGGGTAATCAAAACATTGTACAAAGCTCTCAAAGAACTAATCTTAAAAGAAGAAAGTATTTTTTAGTTTGGCAAATCAGTCACCCAGTTTATCGACAACTTACCAGAAGGCACAAACACTTTAAGCCACACTAAAGAGATTGGAGGGATAACTACCCCTTTAATAAGACAATGCACCTTTTCTTCCCAGAATTCCCATCCCCTAGTACAGTTACAGAGATTCAGTCATATAGCTTTCTAAGTCTGTGTACTTTTCTAAATTAATCAGAAAAACAAAATTTTCCTTTTCCTTCTGTCTCTTCTAAGCATACTTTCCCTGACATTTGGGGTTTCTCTCTTTTCTAAAACATCCTGTTAAGTCATGTAGCTGCATCTTTGCCATGTGGTTCTCTTCCATTCTGGCCTTACTCAAGTGAAAAGGCTTTCTTCCCTTCTCCATCTAAGTCTTCTGGGGAGCTACCACAATTCACAACTTGTTTGTCCTGAGGGCCTTTTATTTGTTTGTTTGTTTATATTTTTTTCGTGGGTTAGACATGAATCTTTCTTGGCTGCCTATTTGGAGGTAGAGGAAGCAGCATGTAAAGGGATCAAAGTATGTGGCATCTAAAAAAAAAGAAAAAGAAATACTATCATTAATATCAGGGTTTCACTGGCTTTGTAACTTTTAAAGGCTTTGTTTATTTTTTTTAAGTTTTATGGAATAATATGATATGTATTTGTCCTAGTTTTTTAAGTTATAGTCAAATTCTGTAGTAAGTCCATATTTTCTTGTGTTTGTTTCTGTTATTGCTGTTTTTTAAATTTTTAGTATAGAGTATTTTATTGGTATTTCAAAAATTTCAAGGTTACAAAGTATGTATTTGTTAAAATTATTCATTGAATTTAGGTTTAATTTCTCTATATAAAAACTCTCCAGTGTTTTCAGAATCTTCAATTTATGGAAGCAAATTTATAATGTATGTCCTTATGATTTTCTGGAGTTTCATTCATATCTGTTATAATGTTTGCCTTTCAATTTCTAGTTTTATTGAAGAAGGTCTTCCCTTTTTTGTTTAATTTGGTTAAGAATTTGCCAATTGTGCTTAATCCTTAAAAAATAAATAAATAGGGCTGGAAAGAGAGCTCAGAGGTTAAGAGCACTGATTGCTCTTCCAGAGGACAGGAGTTCAATTCCTAGCACCCACATGGCAGCTCACAATTGTCTGTAGATTCAGTTTCCAGTCCCAGGCAAACACAAAGGCAAATAAAATAAATAAAGTTAAATAAATAAATAAAGTTAAATAAAGAAAGAAAGGAAGGAAGGAAGGAAGGAAGGAAGGAAGGAAGAAAGGGAAAAAAACCCAAACAAACAAAGTATGTGGCACCAATGTCAAGCAAGGCATGCATTATGGACTTGTTGATAATGGTAGTGGCCAATTATCTTTGGCTTTATCTCCACCTGATTGAAGGTCTTGCTGTTATACCTGCCTACAGTGCTGCCCACCATCTTAGGCAGGATGATCATGTCTCACAGGTGTGTCTTCATCACTGCTGGTTTCTTCATGAATGATACCTCCTTCTTTGTTTTAGACAGACACTTCAGTAGCAAGTGTTGCTTCTGCCACGGCTATATGTCTAAGCAGTTGATGCATATATTGGCCCCAGAAGCCAGAAATTCTTTAAAATGGAGTTATAGAAGTTTGTTAGCTGTCATGTTGGTATTGAGAATTAAACCCCAGAATTTTGGAAGATCAGCAAGTGTTCTTAAGTGCTAAGACATCTCTCTAGCACCATTAATCCAATTATAAATTCTTTTATTTACCAGACTATGAACTGGAGGCAGAGTTTTCCTTTCCTGGAAGCTGCCTTTAAATTACCTCATAGAGACTTATATTAATTTTAAATACCCAGCCAATAGCTCAGGTTTATTACTAACTAGCTCTTACATTTTAAATTAACCTATATTCCTTATTTATGTTCTGCCACTTGGCAGTACCTTTTTTAGCATGGCATGTTCATCTCTTGCTCCCTCTGTGTCTGGGTAGCAACTCCTGACTACACCGTTCTCTTTCCTAGCATTGTCAACCTGGTTTTCTCTCCTAATTTTCTCCAGTTCTGCTATTGGCCAGTCAGCTTCTTTATTAAATTAATCATAGTAACAAATCTTCACAGTATACAAAAGGATTATTCCACAGCAATGTACCTGAAATATGCAGCCTTATTTCCATGGTAACATGGTGACTCTGTTGGGTCCTCTCTCAATTTGTACACATGGTGCCCTTTTCATTTTTTTCCCTTTTTGAGACCTATGTACTTTTTTCTTTCCTTTTCTTCTTTGATTATTTGAAACAGGGTCACACTCTGTAGTCCAGGCTGGCCTTGAACTCACATAAATACACTTGGGATTCTCCTGTCTCTACCTTTAAATTCAGGGACTGCACAAATGAATCACCATACTCATCTTTACCTTTTAATTAATTTATTTATATATTTCAGGAAGATGTAAATAAGGTAAGATGTAAGTAACAGAACACTTACCTTTTCTCCACCAAAGGAAAAACACTTTTATGGAAACATTCCTTGGAATTTGAAGACAGTGTCTTCATAGCACTGCTAATTGGAAGACACTTTTCTTAAGACAGGCATTATTCCTTGAGACAGGTTGTTTACACTAGCCAACATTTCTCTAATACATGTCAGTGTTCTATAACACATTTTCAAGTGCCAACTGTAACTTGCCAGTTCTCCTCAAGTGTGGAGGATAAAAAGGAAGCAAGCTGAATGGAAAAGCAGTCCCCTGGGGCTGGGAACTGCTATAGTGAAACATGCCTCTTTCATGAAACATATATCCTCTAAAATATACCATCTATACATTTTGGTATATAGATGGTAGCTAGGAATACTGGATCAACTGATTATTTTGTGTGTGTAGAAAGTGGCAGTTTCCATGTATTTTCATATTTATTGTCCTTTAGGGCAACTAAGATTTATTAGAAGCTTCAGACTGTTTGGCTGAAGAAATAGCTCAGTGGCTAAGGGGACTTGCTGCTTTTTCAGATCACTTGGGTTCAATTTCCAGAATCCATGGCTCAAAATTGTCTGCAAATCCAGTTCCAGGATATCCTCCTCTGACCAATGTGAATTCAAACACAGATACAGGCAAATTACCTATGTACACATATACATAAACGGATAAGCATAAAATAGAAAAATATAGACTGATTCTATTTACACACAAACTATAACATGTTAATGTTAAACAATGTTTTCCCTTTAATAAACATAATACAGGCAGAAAAAAGAAACTAAAGAAAAATCAATTTTAAGACAGGGTCTTATGTGGTCCAGGTATTCTCATCTTCCTGTGTCACTTAGGATGAATTCCACTACCTTGAACTTCTGGTCCCCAGCTTCCATCTTCAGTGCTGGGGTTATAGGTGTGTACTATCATTCTCAATCTATTCACTGCTAAATCAAGGCTTTGAGCATGCCAGGCAGAATTCTTGCAGTTGAGTCGTATTCCTATCATAAAGAAGCAAACAGATGCATGGGGCTTATTATCTATCTCTTCTTGAGTTACACATTATCACTTTTCAAGGCATTTCTGGAATACTGTTTATTAATATGTTATAACACACTGGGCCTTCACTCCCCTTGAGCTCTGTTGTAGCAGATCAACCAACTGTTAATTGAAAATAGTGAGGGGGGAAACTGCATCTGTACTGAACGTTACAGATGCTATTGTGTCATCTGTTAGATAATGACATAAAATGACTTCACAGCATTTATATTTCACTAGTTAAGGTGAATAATCTAGAAATGATTTAAGTGCACAGGAGGATGTGCATCATATATAAGGGACCTGAGTATTCATGGATTTTCATGGAGGCCTAGAACTAATCTTCTAATACTAAAAACAGACAGTGTGATTCTGCAGGAGGATAATTTCAACTGTTAGATTTAGTATTATTTTTAATTTCTATATTAATATCTAATGCTGAGTACACAGTAAAATGATGGACATCAGCATCATACTCCAAAACATTGAGAGAACTGTGCTGCAGACAGCTCAGTGGTATAGTGCTTTGCAGGAACAAAGCCTTGAGTTCAGATTCCCAACACACTGACATGAATAACAGTGCTGGGAGGTAGAGATAAGGATTCCTGGAGCTTGTGAACTCGCAGTCTAGGCAAATGGGTGAGTGAGTTCTAGGTTCAGTAAGGGACCTGCCTCAAAAACTAAGGTGCAGGATAAGCGAGGTGGGAAGGCTTCCCAGTAAAAGGCACTTGCTGCCAAACCTGAGGAACTGAGCTACAAGATGGATGGAGAAACCTGACTTCTTAAAGTTATACTTCCATTTTCATAAATACAGTGTGTTATGACATGTGCTCTCTTTCTGTCTTCCTTTCCCTCCCTCTCACCCCCCCACAACACAACACCAAGCACAAAATGAATAAATGCAATTTCAAGTGTTTAATGAGGCCACTCTGTAAATGATGCTGGCCTTGAACTCAAAGATCTGCTTGGCCTCTGCCTCTTAAGTGCTAGAATTAAAGTAATGTGCTACCATGCCTGGCAACACAGAGAACTCCTGCCTCCAACACTCCTGACCCCTACCCCACCCCCAACACAATTCCTGTGATGGTGCATATCTTTAATCCCAGTAATGGAGAGGCAGAGGCAGGTGATCTCCAAGTTTGAGGCCAGCTTGATCTACAGAGTGAGTTCCAGGACAGCCAGGGCTACAAAGAGTAATCCTGTCTAGAGAAACAAAAAATACAAACTAAAGTTTTAATAAAAGAAAGGTTGAAAGAAATGGAAAGAGTCATTTGACATCAACCTTTGTCCTCCATGCATCTATGCTTATATACTTGTACATGCAAAAACATGTACACCTACACAAATAGAAAAGGTTCACACACACACACACAGAGAGAGAGAGAGAGAGAGAGAGAGAGAGAGAGAGAGAGAGAGAGAGAGAGAGAGAGAGAGAAATTGAGGTACTGGAGAGATGGCCCAGCAATTAAGAGAGCTTGCTACTATTGCAGAGTTCCTTATTTCAATTTCTAGCACCTATGTCTGGTGGCTCACAACCATCTGTAAATCTAGCTCCTTTATAACTGACTCCTTCTGGCCCTTGAAGGTATCTGTGCACATGTGGCACACACACAAACATACACACACACACACACACACACACACATCTAATATTTTAATAAAATGTTTAAAAAAATCCATCTAATAATTTGTAAGTTTCATGGCTGGGCTTAAGTGATAAAAGGCTAACATAAACTATTCACGAAAGGAATTCACATTAGGATGCTTTCTTCTGTTGATTCAAAGAATAAAAAGGCAGGAAAAGCAAAGCCATGATTTATTGAAAGCAGAAGTACATACATGCATGCTTGCTCTCTCTCTCTCTCTCTCTCTCTCTCTCTCTCTCTCTCTCTCTCTCTCTCACACACACACACACACACACACACACACACACACACACACCCAGAGCTAAGCACATAAAAGTGACAGACCCCTCTGTAGTAATAAGTTTCTGGCCTGGCCTTTCTGGCCTAGCCCTGAGGTTCTAGACCACAGACCTGCAGACCCGCAGACCAGCAGAAACACACAGATGCTTATATTAATTTTATGATGATCAGCCTAAGGCTCAGGCATATAACTTGCTCACTCTTTACTCTCAAGCTAACCCATAATTTTTATCTTGTTCATTCATGCAGCTCAGTATCTTTTCTCAGAGCAGCATAGTTGGCCTCTGCATCTGCTGGCTTTTCCGCTGGTCTCTCTGGCATCTCTGCTCTGTTTTTCCTATTCCCCAAATTTTTTTAGTCTGGTAGCCACACCCATACTTCCTGTCTGTGTTTGGCCAATCAACTTAAACCAGTAGGTGGGACAATTATTTACAATATAACAACATAATCCCACTACATCTCCCCAGGTAGAAAGGGAACCCAGACCTCTATTCCAGATTTTCTTGACTGTGGAGGCATTTTTTTTTTCTGGAGTTGGGATGAGTTCACTTTCACCCCATAATTCTAATTAGATAATATGTAGTATTTCAGGGGACTTCATATTCTGTACAAATGGAAGAAAATTGATTTAATCCCACCAGAGAAGTCCACAAGTGATAAATTTAAAAAGTCCCATGGAAGGATTGTCTGTGGGAGGACTCTTTGCTTAGTCAGAGACATGACTCTAACTTAGATCCTCTCTTAACTATCTGTTCTGACTCTGTATTCCTCAAAGAAGCAATTTTGTTGCTATTTAACATAAAGAGTTTACTCTTTATCTCACAAGTTTTTCTAGCGATTATGAGTGTCAAAGCTCACAAAATGGTACTGTAGAGGAGTATGAAGCCAGTGTCCTATATATTAAAAAATATTCATTTTATACTAATTGATAACTAGTAGATATTCCAGAGTAATAACCAAAAGTGAATGGAATAACAAAATTTAAACACTTAATGATCTAAACCAAATCCACTGGGCAACACCTTATTACTTATGACAATTTTTTTCATGATAAGAATAAAAAAAAAGTAAACTTATACTTTTTTTCTAGAAATAGCAAATGGCACTCACCATAAGAAAAATAGGTGTTGGGGCTGGAGAGTTGGCTCAGTTGTTCCCCCCCCCCCCCCGAGGACCTGGATTCCATAACAGTCACTTTTAACTCCAGGGGATCTAAAGCCCTCTTCTGGTCTCTGCCCTCTGGCCTCTTTGGGCACTATACACACTTGTTCCACATAAATACATGCAGGGGAAACACTTATACATATAAAATAAATAAGTAAATAAATAAATAAACAAGGTTTTAAAAAGAAAAATAGATATAGGTAATGAACTTATTTTTTTAGACTTATAAAAATATATTTAAATTGTTCTATTTTGTGTGCGTGTATGTGTTTCACTTGTGCATGACATAGTGGTCCTTTAGAGGTCAGAAAACAAAATGCAGAGGGAGGGTCTCTCCCTCCTGAGACTGAGTTCTGGTGGTAGGCTTGGTTCTAAGTGCATTTAATTGCTGGACCATCTAGAAAACCTCTTTCTAAACTTTTCATCATGAAAAATTTTAGACACAAAAAAAGAAAAAAAGAAAATTGTAGAGAGCTGCCTGCTGCTGCGCCTTAAAGATGATGCTGATTTCTGGCCTCCACCCCCGTGGGTGAGTGCTCTCTTTTGATAATCAACTCCTTATGTGGCTTGAGCCTGGGGCGTGGTATGCTGTTGCATGTGTGGACCTATGAGCTGTGCCCACGTGGCTTATTGGGATTGGATGCCCTGAGAGTATTTAGTCATTGGGTGGGGTTTCCCGGGAGCGGAAGGAGAAGAACAAAGAGAGAACAATTGTAAAGGTCCCAAATAAACTGCTGAAAGAAGATCCTGGGTGTTGTGCTTTCCTTGCTGGCAAGGTTGTACGTGACAAGTGGTGGCCCATATGAGGAGCAACTCCAGCAAGCTTCAGGCATCAGAACTTTCTGCAGTCGGGGGGTCGACTGGTAAATCCCAGGTAAGGTGGGATCCGCAGTAAAGTGGGGAGAAAGCCATTGACGAGTGAGCTGAACTTCAGAACTCCATGGACACGTGGAGTGAAAGTGAAAGTGAAACAAAGGGGCTGTTTGGTAAAGGCTCCGAAAAGATTTTTAAGCTAAGAAAGAAAGGTTATAAAAGAATGGGCGCTTCATCTTCTCACCCAATTTTTTTGGCTCTTAAGGAGCTGCTTCATTAAGGTTTTTCTGAGTCTGCTCTGCTTGCTAACAGTGGGAGAGATTTGTGGGTTCCTACACCATATTGAAAAGCAGCCAAGAGGGGCGGAGTCAGCAATTAAAGTGGTACAATCTTTTAAAAGCTCTTTGCATTATAAAATGATTAAGAATTCTCAGTAAAACAGATTTAGACTCTCAAAACCTCTAAACGGGGAAGGAAATAAAGATAAAAAAGCCATGTAAAGATGGCAGATAAACAGAGAGTCTGGATTCTGGTTATTGCATTTTCTTGTAATTTTTTAACTTTCAATGAGCTAACTGCAGAGAGACACTGATTGCTAAGGCTGCTAAGTTAAACAAATGCATATACTTTAAAGATATCCTGACTTTGAAATCTGTTTATAAGGATATGTTACTTGGGAAAAGAGTTTCTGCTTTTGTCTCCACAGAAGATCAAAACCTGTGGATTGGTTCTAGGCAGGTGTGGTTCCATTTGCCAAGGCCACCTGAAGCAGATAAGAGGCTGTCTTGGGGATCTGCACTGCAGTGAGGCAGTGGAGGGTGGCCAGGCAGCCTTGGAGGTGTTGGGAGGAGAAATCAGAGGGGGCAGGCAGTGAAGAAGGACAGAGTGAAGGGGGAGAGTTGTACCCCGACCTTGCTGATATAGAAACTCCTGAGTCTACAGACTCAGAGGAAGAGCTGTTGGGAGATATTAATTGGATTAGAGGATATCTTAGGATTGCAAATTATGAATTGAAACCCCTTTATGACATTCTGAAAGGAGAGTCGGCTTTAGACTCCACACGAGTGATGACAGTGGAAGCCAGAAAGGCACTGCAGGTAGTTGAACAGAGGTTGCAGGATGCCTGCCTAAACAGGATTGAGGAAGGAAAAGATTTTGCCCTATGCCTTTTACCCACATTCAGACAACCCACAGGGGTACTATGGCAATCAGGTCCACTTTTGTGGATACACCCAAAGGTATTGCCTAGTAAAAGTATAGAACATTACCCTACAGCAGTAGCTGATTTAGCTCAGAATGGCATCCAACAATCCATTCAGTATTTTGGGCATGCGCCAGCTGTAATAATTGTGCCATACACAGCAGCACAAGTTAACACCCTGTGTGCTGTTGTTGATGATTTGGGTGATTCTTCGCTGTACCTTTGCTGGAAAAATAGATAATCATTACCCACAACATCCTCTTATGACATTTTTTAGGGAGCACCCCATAATTTTTTCCAAGGTCACTGCCACAGAGCTGGTGGTGGGAGCTGTCAATGTATTCACTGATGGCTCAAAAACAGGAGTAGGTGCCTATATGGTGCAAGGCAAACAACCAGTTCAACATCAATTTACTCCTGGTACTCCTCAGGTAGTGGAACTTCCAAATAGTATGTGAGGTGTTTAAAGAATGCCAATTTGCTTTTAACTTGATATCTGACTCAGCTTATGTGATTAATGCTTTAAAGGTGCTTGAAGTGGCAGAACCAATAAAACCATCCAGTACGGTCGATGTCCTATTTAACCACTTGCAAGACTTGATTTTGCAATGAAGGAAGAGGTTTTTTCCTCAGCACATCCGTACACATACTGGCCTTCCAGTCCACTCGGTGAAGGCAATGCTAAGGTAGATATGTGCACTAGACAGGACTGGGTATTCTTTACCTCTCTTGTTGTCAAAGCTCAAGAATTTCACCAGCTATATCATGTGAATGCTAAGACCTTACAACAAAAGTTTCAGATATCCAGAGCTGAGGCACGTCAAATAGTTTTGGATTGTGCTCAATGTGTATTGTGTCACCACCCATCTTCCCTAGGTGTTAATCCCAGAGGGATCTTGCCATTAAAAGTATGGCAAATGGATGTTACTCACATTTCTGAATTTGGTTCTTTAAAGTATGTACATGTTTCTGTAGATACGTGCTCTGGTATCTTGCATGCCATTGCCATGTCAGGAGAGAAGGGATGCAATGTCATTGTGAACTGCCTAGAGGCCTGGACAGCTTGGGGAAAACCCCTTCAGGTAAAAACTGACAATGGCCCTGCTTATACTGGAACACAGTTTACTGCATTCTGCAGACAAATGGATGTACAAGTAACTCATGGATTGCCTTACAATCCACAGGGACAAGGTATAGTGTCTTTGCTCAGGACCGGCAAGATCCAGTGTGGGTACCAGAACGGCTAACCGAAATGACAAGTACAATGCTGGCAAGGCCGCAGAGGATGCTGCTGATAGCCCTGATGATGCTCCTGTGATGTCAACAGGGGAAGACTGAGCTGAGGTGGGGGATACTGTAGGTTTTCCCGAAACTTCTGCCCATAAAGCATGATGTCCATCTTTTTCCATGGTTGTTTACCACCAATAGAGTGTTAGAATTACCTTATGTTCCTTATGATTCTGAAATAGCTAGCTTGGGAGAAAGTAGGAATTTTACTTTGAAAGGTTCCCTATGCTTTCAAATTGTTACCAACCGCTCGCAGCTTTCCCCATGCATTTTGCTGTATAATCAGACAGCTGGGTGGTTTGTTTATTCCCGAGCACTGGAAATGCTGTTCACTCTGATTCAGACCCTTGGAATGCCACCTGGTTTTCAGGTGTCTGGCCAGTAAGAGATTCCTTTGATAATGATAGTGCCTTTCCGCCCAGACAGCCCAAATGGGCCCCTCATTGTTATGCTGACTTTGAGGGCTAGGATTGGCCCTAGACTGGGTGTCAGTCTCGGTCATTGGCCTGGGTAGTCAGAGATTGTTTACCTTTTCGCCCCTTATTACTACTCACATGCCTTGAAAGAGTAATGTTTTTCACAGGTTGCGAGGCTAAGCACTGCACATGGTTTTGCCTAGGTAAGGCTTCATGAAGAGCATACTTAATTGCATACAGGTTGGCACCCACTATCCTGTCCTCATAAAAACGAGTGCCAGACAGGTCTGTCCCTGTCTGGGTGGATGACACCTGGATTAGGGATAGCACAAGTCCTCTTGCACAATGGAGATTAGTCCTCTGCTCTTGCCCGCTGCTTTTGCTTGATTTTTTAAATTTTTAATTATTAAATAAGAGGGAGCTGTAGAGAGCTACCTGCTGCTGCGCCTTAAAGATGGTGCTGATTTCCGGCCTCCACCCCTTCCCCCCCCCCCCCCCCCCCCCCCCCCCCCCCCCCCCCCCCCCCCCCCCCCCCCCCCCCCCCCCGCAGCGGGTGAGTGCTCTCTTTTGATAAACAATTCCTTATTTGGCTTGGGCCTGGGGCATGGTTTGCTGTTGCTTATGTGGACCTATGAGCTGTGCCCACGTGGCTTATTGGGATTGGATGCCCTGAGAGTATTTAGTCATTGGGCGGGGTTTCCCGGGACGGAAGGAGAAGAACAAAGAGAGAACAATTGTAAAGGTCCCAAATAAACTGCTGAAAGAAGATCCTGGGTGTTGTGCTTTCCTTGCTGGCAAGGTTGTGCATGACAGAAAATGAAATGAATAGCTGGAGATTCATCCCATAATTCAATAACAGTCAATCTGTTGCCAGATTTGATTTCTCTTCTCTCTGGACACATTTATTTGTAGCTGTAAGTATTCCTGGCACTCCACATGGTTGAGCCAACATGGCTCTGGTTGGGATGCACCTTGTATGGAGGCATGCCCCTAAACGTGACTACGTAAATCCACGCACACCCCTTCTTTTAAAAAGAGATGCCATGTTTTGGTCTCTCTCTCCTCCTGTCCTGCTTCTCTGCTTCTGTACTCACATGGGAACTCTCTTAAATAACCCCTTGTGTGGCCTTGGTAACGTGAATATGTGTCTCTTTGCACTTGCAAAGCCAACAGTAGCTACAGATGTTGCTTTATCATTTAGCTGCACACAGCAATCTATTTATGCAATCATAATGATTTCATTAACAAAAGAAACTATTCTATATTACCTAATATCCAAGCCATATTAAAATTACCTGTAATGTGTTCCAGGCTTTCAATCCAGGACTTGAGAGAATTAGCATTTTATTCCATCCACACCTGATCCAGACACCTTGCGACATTCTCACACTTACCATTCTCTTGCCTCAGCCTTCTGAGTACTGGTATCACAAAGTTATGAGGCTGAGTTTGGCAAAATAATACAGAATATCAGCTACTTGGCAGCCATTAAGGTTTTTGGTTTGGTTTGGTTTAAGGTGCTGGGAATCAAACCCAGGGCCTTAAACATGCTGGACAAGACTATATAACATGTCTACATTTTTAACTCCTTTCACTCTTAATTAACTTTAAAAAATAATTTACTTGGGACCTGAAGTAATAGCTCAGAGATGAAAACCATTTACTATTCTTTCAGAGAAGCTGGGATCTGTTCCCATTACCCACATGGTGGCTTATAAGCCACCATTTCCAGAGTATCCTACCACCTCTTCTGACCTCCACAGGCACCCAGCATGTATGTAGCACACATACATACATGAAGGCCTATAAATGCACTTCTCTTTCACACCTGTCAGTTCCCAGATAACCTACATGGAGACTCAATATTAATTATAAATGCCCAGCCAATAGCTCAGGCTTATTATTACTAACTAGCTCTTACAACTTAAATTAACCCATTTATATTAATCTACTTTTTGCCACATGGTGTTACCACTCTTTCAAATCTTGCTCCTCTTATTTCTTCTCTGTGTCTCACTGGCGACTCCTCTGATTTTACCGCTCTTCTTCCTAGCATCCTTAGTCTGGTTTCCCCACCTAACATTACCCTGTTCAGCTAGTGGTCTGTCACCTTCTTTATTAAAACCAACCACAGGCTAATTTATACAATGTAAAGGAATATTCCACAAAGGCCAAACACTTGTACACACAAAATAAAAATAAATAAATCTTAAATAAATACAATAGCTTTATGTATTATTGTGTATATGCATATGAAGTGTATGTAGAAACAGTTGTGGAGGGCAGAGGACAATTTTCTGGAGTCAGTTTTTCCCCTTCCATCATTACATGGTTCTACTTCTAATAACTGAAGCTTTCCGGGCTTGCTCATCGAGTGCAGTACCATTGAACAATCAGGCCAGTCCATTTTCCTGAGATGTCTTTGCTTTTAGGAAATAATCCTCTCACTTTTTTCTACCTGTCCCTTGACATTGACTTTTTATTTTTCTATGCTGAGAATCAAACTTAAGGAAAAGCACTCAGTACACATCCCATAGCAGATTTTGATTTGTTTAAGACAGGGTCTCATATGACCTTGAATGCTGATCATCTTGTCTTCACTTTCCAATGGCTAGGATGAAATCATGTGTGGCCTGAGTGCCTAGTTGGTTCAGACTTTTAAAAAGAACCCAAGGTGGTTGTTTTGTGGAATGTCCCAACAGTCAGTTTATGGTATCTAATTTCTAGACCTAGACTTCACATTTTAGAAACATGAAGATAACTTAAACATACTCTGGCATAATTGTGGGTTCTGGTATAGTGGAGTGCACTACACCTTGACCTAACAGGCCATCGGAGATCTGAAAATCACCTTCCGGGCTTCGGAGCCCCAGTGTTGGGGCATGGCCTGAGAACCAGTTTAAGATCACCTTGCCTCCCTTTTCTGCTCTTGGATGGAGGACTTGAACTGCTGAGTAAAGCTGAGTAGACCAGTCCAACTTTTCAAGGAATCATACAACTGTTTAATGTCTTATATAAGTGAATGTTCCCTTCTGAACTCCTTAATAAATATTAATCCTTTATCAGTTGCCAATAATTATTACATACAATGATATTCCGGTCCCCAGAAGTTGTCTATTCTTAAGAACACCAGCGATCTCCTCATAGTGGAGCTAAGCCATAAGCTCTTCAAACACCTGGTTAGTTCCAGAAATAAACTTTATTCAAATAACACAGTCAGAACAAAGGCTTTCAAGATCTAGGAAGTGTCTGTTTCAACCTGTCTGTAGATTTTTTAGCAATTGCTTGCCTTATAGTTATTAAAGGGGCTGCATATCCCCTCTTGTTATGCAAACTTTTAGGAAGCAGCATGAAAGTGCTACTCAAACATTTCTGTCTTGTCTACCAAATGTCCTTCAGCTACAGTCCAGCTCAAAGCAATAATGAACTTTGACCAACTTTACAGTAGATTAAAATAACAACAGAGGTGTGTTTATGGAGATCATTAAGTACGAATGGAACTCCAAGCAGCAGTTGATCAAGTTCCTAAATACTTTTCCAAGGAACCTGGCTAGGTGAACAGGGGCCTTGCTAACAGAAATCTCTTCTTGAAGTACTTCCATGAATCTAATCTTGAATGTGGTATTGGTGTGAAAATTCTTAACTTCTCTCTATTTTTTTTTTTTTTTTTTAAGTCTCAGGTTAGATTGGATTTCAGGAGGATGACCTTGAACTTTTTGATCATCTTTCTTCCCAAGTGCTAGGATTACAGGCATATGTCACCATGCCCAGTTGATGTAAGCACTGGGCACTGAACCTAGAACCTCTTGCAAGCTAGACAACTGTCTTACCAACTGAGCTATGCTGCCCCCCTTGTCCTAAAAAACCCCACATGAATCGGACCACACTAACTAGAAGGAATGTGCTACCCCAGTACATTAGAAGTAAACAGGATCAGAAGGAAGCAATATGCAAAAGAACACACAGTACAAAGGCATTTCTATCTCAGCACAGAAATGTCTTCTTATAAACACATACCCTTTGGGTTGATACTTCTCTTGGAATACAGACTTAGATAAACACAAGTTTGTCCCTGGATGACTGTAGTGTTTTAGGGCCACAGACACAAGACTCTTTAACAGCCTGATTGACTGGCTTCCAACTTTAGAGTGTAGCTCCTCTATTTCTCAAACAGGTCCCTTGAATACTGAGTGAATGGCTAATCTCTTACAAGTTTGGGGGCTTAATGAGGTAAACAAATGCCTGGGCTGCAAAAGTAAACACTGCAATTCCTTCCAGGCTCATCCCAGTTTCCATAATTCTTTTCCTTTCTTTTCACTATCCTCTATTTTCTCAAGTTTGGTGTCTGTCTATTCCTGTGAAAGTATTGAAATTGCAAAAGAGACCTTTTTAATTATAAGTACTACAGTAATGAATTCAAGTACACTCATTTATCATAAAGGGCTTTCCCATCTGTCTCTAAAGCATACTTAGAAATGCTGTGTATTTGATAACATTAGCACCAAGCATCTTCCACATGTTAATGTTTAGCATTTTAGATGTTGTTGTTACTCCTCTCGTTACAACTTAGTGGTGGTTCCAGAAACAGCACATTCATCTGTGTATTTAGGAATGCCTGTGTGGTCTCTTCCTAATTTATTTGTTCTCCTGTCCTAGGGGATCCATCACAATCCCCCTAGGCAGGGAGATTAGGGAATGGGGCTGTCTGCCTTTGCCCACCATGCCAGATGCGGAAAAACAACTTCCCCAAGTCCCTCAAGTTCTTCTGGCCACTGTACAAATTGTTCTTGAGCATGGAGAGTTTCCAAAGGCCCTAATTAGCAACTCACAGCAAACATTTCTTTGCATTAGCTAATGATCCGGCCACACTTGTAAGCAAACAGAACCAACGTATCTAATCAATGCTGAAAACCAACCAAATGACTATTAAACATCTGGATGTAATTTTCTAGTTAGAACAAAATGAAAACATATGCAGGTCCCTTTGATCTTCATCTTAACAAAGAAATTGTTGATAAAAAGCATGCTGGTCAGTCAATGTGTAATTTTCATAATGTCTGCTGGTTTCTCTTCAAATGCTTCCAGTTTAATTTGGTTGGTTTCCTGCAATCTCTAATTTTACCATATTGTGTGAAACCACAAGAGATTCTTTGGATGTGATTTTATTTGTGGTTTTACTGCTGCATGGATCTGCTACTGATTTCTTTTCCTGTTCTGCCTTCTCTTCTCTACCTCCACTCTTTAGGAACGGGGTCAGAATGAAATGTTACAAGCACTGCTGAGAAAATTTCTTCTGAACTCCATTCCTAGGTTTAAGAAAACACTCACTTCAAACCAAAGCAAAGCAAACCAACCCAGCCCAGGCATGTTGACTCAAGCCTATAATCCCATTATTTTGGAGGCAGAGGCAGGAGAACTGTAACAAATTCATGGCCAGTTTCATTTACATAGCCAGCTCCAGGCTAGGCAGGTTTACAAGCAAGAACTCTATCTAAAATAAATAAATAGCTCAAAACAAAACAAAGGCTAGGTATATAGTTAAGCTGGTAGAATACCTGCACAAACCCTGTGTGGGCACTCTCATAAATTCTACAAGCAAGACAATCACAAGTTCAAAGTCATCCTCTGCTACCTGACGAGTTTGAGGCCAGCTTGGACTACATGAAACCCTGTCTCAAAAACAAAGGAAGACAAAGTAGCCATAAACATTTATTTCAAATCTTTATTTGACTTGAAAACTGTAATTAGCAAGAAATGAATAAAAATACACCTCTATATGCATCAAGATATATGCTGACAAGCTTTTCCTCCACAGAGGATAACATGGCCATTATTTTTTTCTGAAGACAAATATTTTATGGAGCTGTCATATTTAACATTGTTAAAAGATTTCTAATCAAAAGACGAAAGCCAGGCATGGTGGTACATGTCTGCAGTTACTCTCAGCACTTGGAAGGTAGTGAGAAGAGAATTATACATCCAAGAGTGGACTACAAGGCAAATTCTAAGTTACCTGGGCTACAGAATGAAGCTTGTCTCAAAAACCAATTGTACAGAAAAACAAGAAATATCAAAATTATAGATGTAGTGAGGAAGTCCATGTTCTCTTACATAAGCTATAGGTAATTGGAAATACATTATTCATTTCAAACATATGATTAAAGCAACTTGATTGTCTTAAACACCATCATCTGTAATGCAGTTTGATGAAAGTTTTTAGTATAATTCTTATTGCATGCCAATCAGGGTAAATATGACCTTGAAAATGAAAAAAAAAAAAAAAAAAAGACACAGCCCTCTTCTATTCTCAAGAAAGATGACCTGAATGGAAAGACACCTTCAAAAGTCAGTCCTTTTTATATGTGCAAAGGGCTCCCAATTTTAAAATCATTATGTATCCCCAATCCCATCCAGAATTTTAAGGAAATCAGAAGGGCTGGCCTGGTTTCAAAGGTTTCTACTAAGAAAGCATTAATTAAGAGAGAAATTCTAGTTTTTATGATCAACAACATATTGGAAACTCTAGTGAGTGGACACACTTTCTGTGAACAGTTTGTGGAGAGTACAGTGAGTTAGATTTGATGTGGAGAGTGGGGCATGTAGCAACATTTTTGCTTCTGGCTCTAGACCTAGTACTTTACAGCTTAATTATCAGTATGTTCCAGTAAGTAAAGGGACACCTGTTAGGTAAAGCTTGGGGATGGGACCCCAAGGGAGAAAATTTCACAGTAAGCACAAGTATAGACTTGTGGCTGTCTTCCAAGCACTTCCTACCCAGCTTGAGAGCTTATCACACAGACATGACTGACACTCACTGGGGATTGTGATCAAACCACTGAAGGATGCTTTCAAGAAACATGTTAGTTACCCATGATCCCAGGAGTACAAAAAAACCCCGTTTAGCCAAGCCACACGTAACCAACTCTAACCAAGAAATGAGAGGCCTGTCTTTCTTCCTTTTCATTCTGCATGCATGCGATGAAACGAGTAACATAAACCTGTTCCAATTCAAGAGAAAAGAACAACTTCAAATGACACTGTCAGTTCGTTTACTGTGGTCTGTAGATAGGCTGATACTGTTCTTTTGCTTTTCGTTTATAACTGATAATACAATTGATGCACTATCAGTAGCATACATGCTTAAAAAGAACACTACGAATACCATAATGTATTACCTAGTTTTTTGCATTTCAAAGAAAAAAATCTGGTAAAAGCAAATTCACATCTATTTCAGCAAGCTCCTTCTGGTCTCTATAGAGTAAAGCAATGGGGATGGAGGTATTAATGCCTCGAATTTATTAATGTAGTTTCAACAAAAGATAAATGTGTGCCGAAGCGGTACCTTTCTTACCAGAGAAGTTAACACCAAGAAGGTTAAAACAGAATCATTCACTCGTGGCTCACATAAAAAACACAACAAAACAAAAAACCTAGCTCCACAAACTGCTCTTTAAAGAAAGCACACGTGTGTCAATACTGCAGGTTTTCTGCCAGAGACCCAAACAAAAACCGGAGATTCTCAGCATTAGTTCCATAGTATGTGTCCTTTATTTAAAACTTGGAAATGCCTCTTATGTCAATCCTCATTAAACAAGACCCTCAAGCTGGTTCATTTACCAACTCTCATTGTTTCACGCGCCTCTGCCAGGAGTAAGACCAATGCATCAGGGGAGGGGGAAGGGCAGGTTTCAGGCCTCAATGCTGGTTTATTCCATTGTCTTTCATTTCCCAGAAATTTGAAACTGATTAGTGCTCTCCAGGCAGTCTCCTAAAACTCTCGGCCACTTATCCAAACAGTGAAATCATTTCAAGACCAGAACCCGGATTTCTCGCGGAGTGCAAAAGCATCTCCTCTGCGCGTGGGATTCGAGTGTCTAATACTGCCAGCATCTTAGAGATCTTGCCCGCCAAACAGAGCCAGGTCGGCCTTTCACGAGGTGGTGCGAAATCTTTCCAAGCCTGTGCAGCGAGCGGTCCCGCGATGCTGTGCGCATGCCAGCAGCTGCGATGCTCACGCACTTCCCATCAAAGGCACAGTTCACTTCTCGTGCATATGTGCAAGGGCAGCTCGCGGAAAAATAAGCTCCAAATAAAGTTGTGAATGGAACCCCACCTTCAGAGTAACACCGAACCAAGGGAACCAATACTGGAAAAATGCATTCTGTTCTTGTTATCAAGATGCATACCCTCCCCCAACAAGAAACCTCGCGGTTAGTCTCAGGTACTTTCACTGAGGTTTCCTTCAAGGAAGAGAAACGAGCAGCAGGCTTCTGCAAACTTCAGCCCCCTGCTTTCCTCGCCTCTGGCGCGCGGGCCGCTCGGGCGCGCGCGCATTCGCGCGCTCCTAACTTGCCCCACGTTACTTTGATTGACATTCCGGCTCTCTGCTCTCCTTCCTACCGACCTTCGGAGGTGGCTTGCCAATCTCTGAGTCTGACCGCTCCCCATTGGCTGGCTTGTGCGTCCCGCAGCTCCTCCAGCCCGCAGCACTCTGAGCGCACAGGACGCGCTGGCGGAGGAGGGGCGCAGGCTGCTGGGCGGAGAGACAGGCCAACAGAGGACGGGCGAGGCGGGCGGAGCGAGGGCCAACACTGGCTGTGGCGGGCGCGCGTCAGTGCCCCACGTTGGCACGCCGTATGCGGTTGGCTGAGCGGCCGCGGCTCCGCCCACGTCCGCGGCGGCCCTGGCACTTGCAGCCCCCGCCGCTCGGCTCGGGCGGGGCGCTGGTTTGCTAGCGAGTGTGAAACCGCGTGTTAATGTAAGCGGGGCGCGAGAGGCGCGGGCGGCGGCAGGAGCAGCGGCGGGGACCCCCTCGTCCCGGGGCAGGAGCCGGGACTCGCCTTCAACGTGGCCCGCAGCGGAGGGAGGCCGAACGGTAGCGCGCTCTCCATCGCGAGGACGCTTGTCTCCGGGTTGTGAGAGAACTTTGCGGCGGCTGGAGCTGGTCCGCCCTTCGCCAAGAGTCGGGGAGGGGAAGGCAGGAGCAGGGAGCGCTGGAACCGCGGAGCGCGCCCAGCGGCCTGATGCCTGGGCTGGAGGAGCAGCGGGCGGCCGAGCGGCTGCACCGAGAGCACTAGCGACGGACCACAGGGAGGGTGCGTACTGGTGCGACTCAACGCAGCCCCCTCTTCATCTCTGCAGCTCCGTCCTGCGCTGGAGACTCTGCCTCGCCGGTTGCCGAGCCTCCCGGTGACCCCGAGTCACCGTCGTGGGAGCAGGTGACCTCCCGACCTGAGACGCGGCGCTTGCCGCTGGCTGTCTACGTGGGTTTTAGCCAAGGCTCCACCTGCACCGCCACAGGGAGGAGACTCACATCCCGCCTGCATTAGTGAGCTGCCTGAAGGAGCGCGGCCGGGGGCACCGGGTGGAGGACCGCCGTAGGACACGGCGCCCCCGCTGCGCAGACTCGCAGGCGCGGGGCCCAGCCGCCTGCGATGTGGTCCTGAGGGCGGGGGCCGCACCCGTCGCGCCCTGGCCTTGTATCCTGAGCGCCCCACGCGCCGGCCTGCTGCGCTGCTTCGGGTTCCCCGGCGGGATTCAAGTTGGAAGTGGCGCGGAGGATAGAGCTGCCCCGGAACAGAGCCTCGGCTGCCGCCAGAGCGATGTTCCCGCAGAGCCGGCATCCAGTGAGTCGCCGGCGCGGGTGGGACCCTGTCCTGCTCTGGAGCCCACGAAGCCCCACTTCCCCCTGCCCCGCCCCCTCCTTCTGGATGTCTAGACGCGCAGACCTGGGTTTCGCAGTCACCTCCATCCTATCCGGAGGCCCGAGTGCTGCTGGCTTTGCCCCTCGTCTCGCCTGTTTACATATAATCAGTGCGGCCCGATCACTCCAGGACTGGGGGCTGAGAGGGAGTTGGCATTTCTTCTCCTGTCCCCAGGGGCTTTATTGCACGGTTTTGGGGTCGGGGGTGCTCAGCCGGCGGAGCTCTGGCCTGGGTCTTCTCAGCCTCTCTGGGCTGGCGGGCGTCGGGCATGTACGGTCCAAGCTCGAGGTAGACTTGCTTCTGAGCCTCTTGAGAAATTAAGGGCCACGGGAAGGTCCGCTTTCTCCCTCTCTAAAGTGGACCGAGGGCTCGAGTTTAGGGCTCCATTTTCCACCACTTCTAACTTTTATTTTTTTGTTGTTTATGTCCCATCCGCTTCTCCTCCTCTTGACTTTTCTGCTTTACTCCCTCACCTTCATCTCCTTCCTCGGTCCCCCTTGCTGGTCACCTGCAGACGCCGCACCAGGCTGCAGGCCAGCCCTTTAAGTTCACTATCCCGGAGTCCCTGGATCGGATTAAAGAGGAATTCCAGTTTCTGCAGGCACAGTATCACAGGTGCGTGTCGACCTGCTGGGGAGGTGGTCACCTGGGGGGTCCTTCTCTCACCCGGCCAGGCTGCCAGGGCTGTGTACTTAGTGCTTGTGTCCAGGCGGTGGCGTGTGGAGACACAGTTAAGCCCTGTCATTCATGTTACCCCCCCTTTCTTGGCTCTTCCTGGGCCTCCCCTTCTGTTGTCTCCTCCTCCTCCCATTGTTTCCCCTTTGCGCTTTTGCGGCTGTTCCAGGGAGTCCCTTTTCGTGTATTTTGGAGTTGCCTGAGAACCTTCAATATTTGCGCTTCGTTTATTTATTTTGCAACAGGCTGAACTAAAACATGGGTTCAATCAATGGCTCAGCCCTGGAGTGTGCGTTCAGGAAAGCAAAGCCGTGTTGAAATCGCTGTTTGCAATACTAGAAAATTGGGTTGTCTGAGACAAAGTCCATTAGGGAAAGCTAGATGCGTTTAGCTGTGCCCATCATGGGTGATTAGGTAGTAGGATGTAGATAGTGTTCGTGGCCCACACTGGGGTGTTTTGGATAGGTCAGGGGAATAGAATTACGTTCACATTGACCTCAGTTCTTGGTTCTTTATGTAATGATACTTCTTCAACGGATTTGTTGGTGAAAACTCTTGTTAGAGACCCTATCTATAGTGACTGTTACAGAAAGGTTACTTATTTTGCTTCTGTGGGGTTTTGAGTTAAATTGGAGCTCAAGCAATAACTTCGAAGATTTTTACTTTTGTCTTGCTTGAGAAAAAGGACAAACCTAAAGCTTGGTGGCTTGGGTGTGAATGTTCTTGTTTTGTCAGTGGCTTTGTGACTTTTGACCTTTTATTTACTTTTAGATGATATCTCCAGATCTTGAGGCATAGTTGCACACACTGTTTACCGAACAGGGGCAGAACAGGGGTTGTAGCTGCTTGTCATATTTTGGCAGGGATTCAAAAACCAAAGGTTTTAAAAGGCCCTAGAAGTTATAGGAGTAACTTTACCAGTAAAGTTTTTCAAACCTGAAGAGTGCCTATGCTGGAGAATGGAGGTTGTAGAAACGACAGACTTTGGCAGTCAAGAGAAAAGAGAAGAAATAGGATGGTAACAGATGAAGAATCTGTTTTGATAGGTTTTTTGTTTTTTGCCCTTTCAACATGATACATGTCCCAAGAACAAAAAGAAAGTACTTGGTGGTTATTCTCTGTGGTTCACCTTGTTTTCCAGCATTGAATACAAAGAGAGCTTTTAGGATGTTTTGCTAGCTTACGACTTTCCCAAATTGCTTTTGCTTGAAGTACAAATATGTGGGGCAGATGTTAAAACAAGTGACATAATGTTTACCTTAAGCTGCCTGTTTTGTTTTTGTAGTCTTAAATTGGAGTGTGAGAAATTGGCAAGTGAAAAGACAGAAATGCAGAGGCACTACGTGATGGTAGGTATCAATGATGGAACCTTTTTCTTTTTACGTAATATGTGTGTGTTCATACTACAAAAATGTGAGTTAATGACATGCTTGGTTCTTCTCTTTACAGTATTATGAAATGTCATATGGATTAAACATTGAAATGCATAAACAGGTAAGCTTTAGTTGAATGTTAAGCTGAGAAAGCAATTTATAGGCTTTTACCTTGCTGGTTTAGTCCTCAGTCACTACATGTTGGAGTGGGTATCTGTGGGCTATTTTCCTGCCCTTCTTCAAGTTGGTGTTAGCACTTTGCAGCAAAGATTGCTTCTTGGAGGTTATAAGACTAGCTGAGGTGCTTTGGAAATGTTTACAGGCAGACAGGAACTGAACTCAGTTTACTTTTCTACATGGATAGATTTATCCTTTAAAGATCTCGCACATATTGTGGTTACTGGAGTTTAGGACAGTAAATGTTTGGGTATAAGATGTGGAAAGTGAGGGGTACTTGAGAGTTTCTCTAATGAGATTTAATAAACCTTACGACTTTAGAGTGCTCTTATGCTTTGGTGTTCTGTAAAGTGACACTCAGGATTAGTAGTTTATTAGCAAACATGTTTTTGAAAATTTTCTCAATTGATGTAGATTTGGAGGTAAAAAAAATGTCCTTTTATGGCCAACGAACATGTTGGAAGGTGCTTCAGTCCTAGTGGTTTTAAAAGCATGAAAAGATTAGTGACTGGAAAGCTTTAGCAATGACTTGAGCTTGCAAGTTCCCATAAAATTCACACTTATGGCTACTATAATGGTGTATAAAAAGAGTATTGAGCTGGAACAAGACACTAAGGACCTCATAAGAGAAGAAAAGCTAAATGATTGCTCAGCCCAAAGGACCCTCAACTGAGTACTCATTGTCTGCCAAAGAAAGCATTAATGGCAGGGTGCAAGTGTTCTGAAGATATGCTGACATTCACTTTATCAAAATGCTGCTACAATAAGTCTTTTAGAAATTGATTGCCTCTTAAAAAATTATCATCAGATGAAGTTGCACAGTTGGACATGTCTCAAAGTGCAACAATACAATTCTTACTTGATGTATATATGCTATTTCATCTCACCCTTGTTTCATTAAATTAAAGAGCATGGCTGACCGGCTGGGGCATAGTGGAGAAATTGATTAGTTCAGCCTTCAGATCTTCCTTATATTCAAAGATTTTCATTAAACAAATCCATTTCAGAGTTGAATTTTGCTTTTGTAACTCGGCAGTCTTTGATTTTTAATTCATCAATTCATCATAGATTTCATAATTATGTACGTTAGATCTGTTTTCAGATACATGTTTTCAGAGCCCTTAAGTCAGAACCTTTCAGCAATGTAATGAACCTTTCACAAAATGTTTGTTTTACTGATCTGCAGAGTTCTTTACTTGGTACAGCTTTTCTGTGTTTCTGCGGCAAGTGTGCTTTGTTGAGGTTTTTAAGTCAGTGATATAGTGAGCTGGAATATCTTTGGTCTGTGGTCATTTAAATTAAGTAAGTAAGTAAACTTGGTGTAGGAATTCTAATTTGCATCTTTTAAGTTACTCTGTAGGGCACTTTTTCTTTTCTGTTAAGTATTCTGGGCACTGAGCTTTTTCTTAAACACATAAAGTGGAAGGATTTAATGACCCACAGACTTGTATACAAGGGAGCAAGTATTGCTAGGCCCTGTGATGTGCTGGTGTTGGTCTTACTGGGGAAGCAGAAAGAGGTTCTGGTGACTTTTATTTACTATGTAGAGAGAAGGAGTAAGAGGCCAGAAGGGTCAGACACTCCTGGTGTGAACAAACATTTCTCTTGGGTTCTGTACTGTTCCGTCTTGGGCATTTGTGGATATATGCTCTCTTTTTATGAAAATATGCATAAATAATACACTGTGTGTAATTTGGCCAGTAATTTGAATAGGGGGAGAAGCTAAGAGACACTATGTTATTCATAGTAGAGTATTAAGCCCCCTGAAATTTAGTTTATATTGTAAATGCTAACACATACCTTTCACTAGAGTGGTATGCAAAGTCCTGCTGTAATTCAGTTTAAAGTGATGTTACGTTTGAAAAACATCCTTCTGAGTGTCCCATGTTAATAGTAAGTTTTGAGGAGTCATTTGGTGCTGTTGGTGATCATAATTCTTATTAAAACTGGTGACGTCTGGCCCCTAGGGTGTAGCCAGGCTCAAATTGATGCTTTTTGCCGCCTGATCACCAGCATGGCCTAAGTGCTCATTATATTGTAGAGAGGGCCTTTGGAGCTCTCATTAGATTTGACAGGAATTCTCTCTAGGGGGAAACTGGGCATTAGTGAGACTCCTGACAGGCTGAAATTATTCCTGCTTTATGGCTTATAACCAAATGCTAGCAAGGCATCATCAGGGGACACAAAAAATTGTCATTTCTGACAACATCTTTGTTACTGAAAAAAGGATAGCAATGAAAAAAAGGGTAGCAGTGGGGGAATTTTGCATCGAGAGTACTTTAATGCCGTTAAGATCTGTCTCTAGTGTGGCTCCTGCTTTCCCTTCCTAGCTTTCAACAGCTCTGTCAGGATCTCAGCACTGACTTGCTGTCTGGAAGTCTTAAAGAGGAAGTGCATCCAGATCAAGAGTGGTATAATTATGGTTTCCTTTCTTGGTGTGGTGCCCACAGTCCATGTTTATGTTGTGTCAACACTTCCTGATAAAACCTTCCCTGACTTTCTCTTCTCCATTCTGTGGCTGCTTACTTACAGAAAGGGCACTTTACTGAGATGATTTCTTTTTTCCTTAGTGCTTTTTAATAGGCTGCTGATGTCTGTCTTTGTCTGGATAGGTGGTAAATTTTGTTTGTGATCAGCAGAGAGGTTTGTGAGAAAGCAAGGCAATGCTGAAAACTCCAATGTGTTGAAAATTACCTTGAAAATAACAAGCTGTTTTGAGTCTTCATTCAGGAGCTCATCCCCAGTGTATGAGCTGTAATTTGTTATTGTTATATTTTGTGTCCCTTAATATTTTGGGAAACAAGATGTGTTCATATATCTTTTCTGCATGGTGATAGGGCCAAAGCTACAAGCCTGGTGTGGTGACAAATACCTGTAAGACCAGCCTGACAGTAAGGCTGTAAGATTTATTTATTTATTTATTTTAAAATTTTTTTTATTTTTTTTATTTTTTTATTATTATGAATAAAGAAGTCACATTTTCTATTCTTGTATTATTCTTGTATTATTCATGGTCCCTTCCCCCGGCTGCAAGATTTTGAATATGAGGTCAGCCTATGTTGTATAATGAGACCACTTGTCAAAAAAAGGGTGTGTGTGGCTATAAGTGGTGTTCCTTGCCTTTCATTGTACCATTTTCAATGGCAGTCTGTCTCTTGTACCCTACATGTTGAGAAATAGCTGGCTAGGTGCTTTAATCTAACTTAACACGTACTCAGCACCTGGAGACCAGGGCTAAGCATTATGGAAACTTTAGCTGGGGTTGCTTGTTCTAGGGTTACCAGAGCTGCTTCCTGTCTTCTCCAGGTTGCTTTGGGAAACATGAAGCCAGTTGCAGAATAACTTTTGGACCTGTGTTCTGACCTACATCTCTTTTGCTGTGTGTGTCTCTAGTTCACTATTTCTGTGTTGATTCACTTTACAAGTTATAATTAAAAACAGATGGCTAGATGAATATTTTATAAGTTAGGGGAGTCAGTAGCTCTACTTTTCTATGATTTGAGATCTGTGAAGATCTAGACATGAGAAGGTAGAAAGTTGTATCTTGTCAAGCAGTACTCTTCTTATCTAGATTGTGTTCTAGAACAAAAGAAACATGGCAAGAATCTTGCTGGAGACTGGCAGTCAAGCAGTTACAGTCTGTCACTGTTTTCTGTTAGAATGGGCAGGATGAGCTCTGGGACTTCAGCCTGACTGGCAGGAAAGAATCTTTTTTTTTAGGTCTGATTTTGGGTGAAGTCACATGGCACAAGCACTATATCTCACATTGAATGGGCTTTGGAGTGAAACTACCATGCACAATTTTGATATGTGCTTTTAATTTTTCTTAGAAAACATTATTGTTTGTGTGCATGCCTGTGAATTAAGTGGAACTGGTAGGGATTCATTCCGTAGGTGTGAGGCATCTCCTATTTTCCTGTAAAATTTACCATTGTTTCTGCTTCATTCTGTTGCTGAGGGATAGCTTTTCTGCTTCCCAAATGCTGGGATCGCAGATGTATGTCACCAGGCTGTTTTTTGTTTTTGTTAAAGCGTTGTATATTGTTTGCAGTTTGAGAGTTTTTAAGCATCCCATTTATTTTGTGTGTGTATGGGCATGTGTGGCAAGTACCTTTACCTGCTAAACCATATCACTGGCCCCAAGGTTCTTTTTAGGGTGGAACCCAAGATGCCAAACATGTCAGACATCTGATCTACTGCTGAGCTGTTAACACCCGGCCTTGAGAGACCATCCCCCCAAATCACAGACCCAGAAACAACTAGCCTGAGGGCAGCACTTAGATTTAAGCTCTATCAGGTTTTAATCACCTTGTAGTACAAAGAGAGTAGCTGTCATGAAGATTGGAGTGGCCCCTAACTTCATTTTCATGAGCCTGGCTTGTCCTTTGTAAGCATATAAATTCAATGAGATGACTCTGTATTTAAAGGCTGGAGTTTGAAGTATAAGATCAGCTTGCAGGATTTTTTTTTTAAATCAGCAAGCAGGGCTATTTTTTACTACCTAACCATTTCTTCACTAGCCTTTTGTCTTGTTTCTGCCCGTGGCCTGTACTGTGGCAAGAAAAGTGCAGAAATTTAAGGAGACATCAGGAAAAAAGTTGTCATAATTGGTAGGTTTTAAAAAAAAAAGATTTATATTCAGTTATGTTAGTGCTGGGGGTTTCTACAGTGGGAGCAGGTATGTATATAAGTAGTACAAGTGCAGAAGGAGGTCAGAGGAAGGAGTTAGATGCCCTGTAGCTGGAAGTTGCTGGTGTTTGTGATCCTCCCTGTGCTAGGAAGATGGAATGGTTTCCTCCTAGGGCAGTGTGTGTGGCTGCTGTTTTTAAGGCAGGGTCTTATGTCCAGGCTGGCCTCATATAAAAGGTGAGTAGTACTGAACCTAGGTAGCTTCCAGTGCCAAAGTTGTCTATCCCACTTGACTCTGCTGCCTAGGAGAGTCCCAGAGATCTATGTATGGGTTTGCTTTGGATTGTTAGAGGTTACATAATTAGGGACTGGGCATTTCATGAAAGTTCTCAGGCCCTCAGTTTATGTCTTTATAAATTTAAGGTGAGATTGAATTAAATTCTGTTACTCAGTGCATGAGCCTCACCAGCACACACTTACAGATCTAGCACTCTTTGTACAGATTGAGGGGAACCCTTCACCAGAGCACTTAAGATGTTCTACTAAATAGTGTTTATTAAGAACCACAAACAGAAAAATCTTTCTTCAGTAAATAAATCACCATGAGTGGTATTTAAAGACAGATTTAGTTACTGGTTTATGGACCATTTTACATTTCTACACAGTTGAGTCTTTGTTCTTTTCCAACTTGTGGTTTCGGAGAGGGGATTAAATAAGAGGAAACAGAGGAGGCATTTCAGGAGACTTTTACTCAATTCATCTGTTCAGCTTCACTGTTTACTGGTTTTGTTTGAGAGGCTGGCCTTGAATTTAGGATCTTCTAATTCACCCTGCCCAATGTTGGGATGGTAGGCCCTTGTTTCCAGCTATTGTGCAGTTTAAATTCAGTTTTAAATACCCATATTTGTTGAATGTTTGTACCATCAAAGTAGCCCTCATAATAGCATTACATTCTGTAGAAGTGTATAATAAAACAATACTTTCTATAAAAACAAACAAAACATACATAGTCATGCTTTGTAGTACTTTATTCTGATGGAACCCAGGGCCTCACACATGGTAGACATACCCAGTCCAACTTGCTATTTTAAAGAGTGCTGGGGTTTATGTGTTGGGAGGCTGGGGGTGGGTGGGTATGTAAGTGGGAGAAAGATTTTTCTGTTTGTTGTTGTTGTTTGCTTATGTTTGTTTTTCCTTCCTGGGGCATGGTTTGTTAGGATGTTCATTTACATATTGTTTACAAAACTTTTTACTAGGTTTTGTATGTGGTACTATAAAAACCTGCAAAGAATTATATTTTTAAATTTTCTCAGATTATTATCTATTCACAATGTTTTTTTAAATTTTAGTACAGTTATAACATATCCTGTGATTTAACATAATTATTTCAGATTTTAGTATTTAAAATTTGAATTGCTGTTTTATTCAGTTGACCTACTTTGAAGCAACTACAGAATCATTATGTGAACATAGCATTGACTTCTTTAAACTTTTATACTGGGCACCATGGTTTTCTTAAGCTTAAGGTCAATGCTATATGGTACTTTGCCATTTTTGACAAAGATATATGGTACTTTGCTAGTTTTGGTAGAAGGAAAAAAATGGAGAAAAAAAAATCTGAACATTTTACCAATGAAACTTTCTTCATCTGTCAAATAAAAGAACTGTGGAAAATGGTTCCACCAAGGAGCAAGCAGTATCACTAACAGATGCCACTAGGTGCTTGTCATTCTTTAGAAGAGCTGTGATTATCTCTTGTTAATGTGGGACATGGTCATGCTGTTCTGTTAACTGTCTGGAGTTCTTGCAGTGTTTGACTGGATTTATTTTAGCAGCATAGCGATCCAGCCAGCGTATTGACCTGTGATGCCTTGTACATCCTGCTCACTAACTAAAAGTGCTAATGCATCAGTATATTTCATTGGCTTTCCTGGTTTGTCCCTTGGTAAAATACACACTAGCTCTGTCAGAGAACTGCTTTTCAGTGTGTTACCACTCTTAGAACTTTAGGACTTCTCACCTAGTAAATGCTTAAGGAGCTTGGTGACTGGGGTCTCCTTTAATTTCTATTTCCCATTCTGCTTGTTACTCAATACCTTCTGTATCTGCCTCTGAGTATTTTCCCTATTATTATTATTATTATTATTGTTGTACTGCCTTTGTTTTCTGTCCTGCAGGTTTTTTTTTTTTTTTTTTTTGATTCAGCCAAATGGATCTCTCTATGTTAAAAGTTTTAGACTTTTTTGAACTTCACATGGCCTCCCTTAGCTTCCTTCAAGGTCTTTTTTATGTGAAGGCCTTCAGGAGAATTCAACCACAGTAGGCTGTCACACCACTTATTTCAAACCACTGTGTGTCTCATGCCTTGTTTGTTACTCTGGCTCATCTACACAGCCTGCTGGAAGTGTGTTCATACACATTCTTTTTTAAGAGTTGAGTTATATATCACAGAATTGATGTGCTTAGTATACTTCCTTGTTCCATGGTGGTTACAACCATTTTGGATCCCCATCCTCTGCAATTTGGTGAGACGGCCTTTGCCAAAAACAGCGAAATAAAGCCAACCACTTGTGCCCATTTTAATATCCAGATAGAAAAAGTAGAAATTCAGATCCATCAGTAAGTCTGTGTAATCAAGAGTAACAATAATAGTCTCTGTGCTAAGATTTAAAATGAAATCTATTTAATCGAGCACTGATAATCTTTTCTAACTTCTTGCTCTGGGTTCTTATTTTTATTTCTTTAAAGTTGTTTGAGACAATGTCTTATTATGTAGCTCGCCTGGCCTGGAACTTGCTATGCAGACCAGACTGGCTTCAAACTCAGATCCTCCAGCCTCTGCCCTATGAGTGCTGAGATTATAGACATGCTATGTCTGGCCCTTTTTTTTGTCTCTCAGGTAGCTTATATTTTAAATATTCTGATGCTTCCAGGCTTCAGGAGCACACAGCTGCCTGAACTAGTTCATTTCAAGATTTGTTTTATTTTTATTCATCATTATTATCGTGGGCCACCTTGCATGGGTGCTGAGCCAAACTCAAGTCTTCGTAGGAACTTTTAATTGCCAACTATCTGTTCTTCTCCACACATGGTCTTTTCTTTAAAGAGGGTCTCATGTATCCAGGGCTGGTGGCCAACTCACCATGTAGTTACCTTCACCCTGAGTGCTGAAATTATTTATAAACTTAAGCTACTGTTCCTGGTCTTCCACTGAGGCTTCTTAATGTGGAGTTTAATTACACTAATATGTTTAGATTTGGACATTAAAAAAGGACAAAATATTGTGTTGTTGTTGTTGAAGTCTGTCTGCATTTCAGAGTGAACTGAGAAAACCATTGCTTGTCAGTTATGGACAGCCAAGCTGCTGCTAATAGAATTGGTGATCCTTAAGGTTATTCATAATTATGAATCCATAGTCATAGATGGTTTTGCTTTTTTTTTTTTTTTAACACCCTCCACTCTGACATTTTATTCTGTAAAAACTAAATGTTCAGGAAAGGGGAGAGAGGACTAGAGAGGTGGCTCAGCAGTTAAAGCTATACTCACAATCAAAAAGAACAAATAGAGAAAAACAGTGAAAACTCATTAATACTCACTCACCTGTATGGTGTTTGAAGTCTAAATTAAAACACACTACTTAGTTGTTGGTCTTGGTGTGTGTGTTGGGGGGGGGGTCACGTGGCCGACCTTAACTATTTTGCCAAGGATGTCTTTGAACTTGTGACTCATTTACTTTATCACTTAAGAGCTTGGATTATGTGTTCGATGAAAAAATGGATCTAGAGAGTGGGGGTGGCCTTGGTAGAGGACAGGGACTTTCCTTTTTCAACCAGCATTAGTCTGACTTGAGGGGGCGTGTCTTTATCTTGGTGGTTCTGTGTTCATGGGTTATTCCTTCTGTAAGTAAACTATATAGTGTTAAGGTGCTTTTCTTCAACTCTCCAAAAGCATAGGCTTATGCTTAAATGAAAGGGCTCATTTGGGGACATGGCTCAGTGAAATACTTGCTCTGTAAGCATAGGAAACCTGACTTTGGATCCCAGTACCAACCAACTACAATTCTGTGCTGTGCCTCTGTAGCCTTAACACTGCAAGAACTCAAGATTAGGTGAGGGGTGGGAGTAGGGTACAGAGACAGGTAGACTGAGCTTTCTTAGCTCAGTCAATTAGTGTTAGCTTCAGTGTAAGACCTTGTCTAAAAAATAGCATGAAGACTCATTGAAAATACCCAACATTGACCTAGCCTCTATACTTCACATGCATATGGGCACATCCTTCACCCCCATCCCCACTCCTCCACATAAAGGAAATACCAGAATTTGCCTCACCAGGCTTTCAGCCACCTTGTTTTAGGCCCTTAAAGACACTTTAGGACACCTTGGAAATCTGTCCACTACGTCTGCTAGGGAGAAATTATTTTATTATTAACAAGCAAGCACAGGAAATGCTTTGTCAAAAGGAGGCTAATTTTGAAATTTGTGTGTATGTAGAAAGTACCCTAGTTGGGGATTTTAGTTGTAGTTGTAAAAGAATGTAAGTGCCAGGGAGCAAACTGAGGCTTCCTGTATGGAAAGCACAGTAGTCTCCCTAAGGCTTAGGTCTCCAGGCTCTGGGTTGGCTCTTTAAGAGCCAGGCTTTTGTTTCTTCTTGCCAACCTCTTGATGCTTTGAGCAAATAGTGAGTCAGAGCCACTTAGAAATGTGGTGACCAGTGGTGTATTGACATGCTCAGACACAGAAGAAACTGCATTAGGGAGGTAAACCATTGGGATTTGCAGTAAATACATTACAGCACACAAGTGACTTGCCAATACTGCTTGTTTAGCAGTTTGCAAGGGCAATGGCAGTATAGATGTTTGAATTAGAAGGGAAGGGCTGTTCTTTCTCTGTGCAGGAGCATCTACTTGAAGTCTGGGGAGGAAATTGATTCGGGAAACAAAATACAGCTGCTTTTATTTATGCTGTTTCATAGATATCTATGGATTCATGAGTGAAAACAAAAAGGTTGGTTTGGGTTTAGGGAATGGTATTTTAGCACTGTTACACATTTTAGTCCAAAATGGAAAAGGATGGGCTGTAGGGATGGAAGAAAGGATCCTGTCCACATGCAGCCTACAGTTATGGTGCTTGCTCCACTCAGCTTTTTGTTATTGTTTATTTAACATAGGGTCTCATGGAGCCCTGGTAGCCTCCCATTCACTGTGAAGGCTGGAACTGGACTCCTGGTTGTCCTGTTTCTACTGTATAAGGATTGAGGTTATAGGCAGGTGGTATTTTGACTATTTCTTCCTCTTTTTAAAATTTTGAGTTTTTTAAGTGATTTCTTTTTTTCTGAGATGAACTTGTCATTCAGCTGAGCTAACCTTGAATTTGAGATTGCCTTGTCCTTCCCAGACAGAACTTACTAGCATAAACCACTATGCCCAGTTGAGATAATTGTCCTTCTTAGTATTTTGGTTTGAAAGGTTCTTTTATTTTGTTGTGGAGTGCACTTTATTGTCATTAAAATTCTCTGCCTTGGAGCTATTTGGGAATTGCTCTGTCATTTCCCTCAGTTTCTTCTTCTTTGTGGGTGGATATAAATTGCATAAATTTTAGTGATGTATTCAGTTATTTGTGTGGTGAGCTTGAGAGCTGTTGTAAAATCTGTTAGCCCCTTTAAGTACCATCCCTGCTCTTGGCCTTGCAGGTCTTGCTCCATGTGGACCTTCCATCTTGGGTTTTTTTTCTCTGTCTCATTCACTTTTTATTTTTCTCCTTGTAATTGTAAAGTCTTTTTTATTGATTTTTCTCTTTAGGTCATAAGCATTTGTCTTTAGATTCAAAAGGAAAACTTCAAAACCCAAAAATACAGCCCTTGTCGGCAGTCTCCACTGTATAGTGTTTTTGGGTATGGGGTGTTGTCTGCTATAGAATCTACAAAGTGCTATGTAGAAGACTTGTATGGTTATATTTCTTATCTATTTGATCTCTAGCTGTTTGTTGTTTCAATACTTTGACAACTTTAGCCTAAATCTTACTATTTGGAGAAGTAAAAACAAAAACAACAAAACCTTTAAGTCAGAGAAAAGGTATGACCTTTAAGAGAGGCTGTGGAGATTTTTTTTACTGTCTATTTTGAGATGAGTTTTACTCTGCTCTTGTCCTGACTAGTCTTGGACTCCTAGGTCCATGAGCTTCCTGATTCAGTTTACCTGGTAGCTGGAACTAGAGACATGGGCCCCTGCTTCTGGTGGACATGCTAGAAGTTGAGGTTTTTAGGACACAGGAGACATTTTTTTTTTTATGTCTGTGGTAAGTACTTAAGATGAAGAAAGGCATAGCACAGTTAAGCCTGTTCTCAGGAACTGAGAAGTAGCCCAGTTGTCCTGTCTGTCTGTATAGGAAACACCGGTTGTTGACAGCTGCTTTGACCTGCCAGTTGGCTGGTTTTCCAGAGCCTTTTTACTTGTAATCATGCTGAGTCTCTGGGCCCTGAACTCCCTTGGAGCCAGTGTCTGCATAGCTGTAGAGGAGACTGGAATCGGCCCACTGAAGCGTATCCAACATCCATACTTTTTAGCTGACCAAAGGCCAAAAATATACTGCTAATTCAAGAGGGAAACTGTTGACTTTTGAACCCTGTAAGAAACTTGTTGGGTGTTAGGGTTCTGTTGGAGCAAATGAAGGACGCTTTGACTGTTGATTTCTCTGGAGCATCTAGAGTTTTCCAACTGGTTGTTACATTTATATATCTGTATTTATTCCTATTTCTTGAGTGATTTCCAAGGAACTTGACTCAGTTTCTTTAAAAGGTCCTGAGTTCACTGGCAGTGTTTTTTAAAATAATAATTTTAACTATTGTTTTGACCATATATGGCACAGGTTTAGTATTTAAAATGTGATTTTAAAAAGTTGTTTTTCTCATCAGCTTCTGGGATTACTCTTGCCAGTTTCTTTCACTGCTGAGATTGACATTGCTCATTAGTTTGTATGGAGTGTCAGTTGTTGCTTCTCAAATTAAAGCAAGGACAGGGGAAAGCTTTTTGAATAGGCTTTGCATTGTGAGAATATTGGTATTGACACTGTTTATAATCTGGAGTACAGTTGGAAGGCCAGATTCTACTGTTTGTCCCATACTGGTTAATACGGCTATACAGGGGAGATGAATGTGGCTCCTTTTCCAAGTCTATTACTCAGGAGGACTGTAAATTTGATTGGCTGTTACAATTCTAGCAGAATCATTCGATTTGAGAGCAATAGAAAGATAAGATATCCAATTACTCAAATGATTTGCAGGGTTAGCCAACGTTGTCATGGAGACATGAGTTGGAACAAATTAAATTTTAAGCAATAAAATAATCTTAAAGCCCGTCTGGGAACAAGAAAATTTGGCAGTAGCACTTACCTGAATTGAATCTTAGTTTGACACGATGTTGTTTGACATTGATATACTGTGGGGCCCTAAACTTTATATATAGTACATTATCTTTAAGAAGTAGCCTTACTAAACCAGTGAAGGAGAATATTGATATAAAAATCAAGGGGCATGTGCATTTATTTTGCTGCTTAAATGGTAATTGGTCCTAAGTTTCTAAGATGTTTTGTATTTGAGGATTTAAATGCCTTGAAGATGAAGCATCTTTAATTGAACATTTAAAGAAAAGATTGATTTAGCAGACACATGAGTTTTCAGAGCAGCTCTGCTCCTGTGTGTTTGCAGATGCAGTAGAGATCCTGTGGCAGCCTTTCAGTGGGGTAGAGGTGTGAGCATGCATATGTCTGCATGCACAATTTAGGAGATTTTTGGCATATACTTCTGCACTGAAGGTACTTCTTTGTATTTGCTAAATTTTCCACTTTGTGGTATCACTTGCAGATTGGAAAACTGTTCCAAACTTCAGCTGATGACCTAAAACCCGAGTAAGCATTGGTCTGAGGTTTAGAGATTGTTCTCCTTATTACTACATTGTTTAACTGGTTCCTGGCTTGTGCCATGGATTTGAAATCAGCCCAGTGCCCAGAAGAGTAGCGGGTGGGCCTTTTACCCACATGTCTGTTAGGTAGATGGAGATGAAAACTGGTCTGAGGTCGAGCCATTTGCTGCATTCTCCCAGCCTTCGATTTTCTTCTCATCCTAACCACAGATCATCTCAAATGATTCAGTAATGACCCAGAGTGCAATATTGACCTTTATTCCCTAGTGGATTACTGTGTTTCACAGTCCAAATGGCAGGAAGTCTATTCTGTTCTGCAGAATGAGTGCAACATTATTGAGTCAGCCTAGCCCTGTGGGAACCACACAAGTGCAGACCAGTGTAACAGAATATGTGGGTTAAATTTGGTTTCTGATGCTCTGGGAAAAGAGAGCTGGCATGTCCTGGAACCCACACAGTTAGTGAGAGAATATTTAGGATGTTTTCTAAAAACACCCTCATGGATTGATTTGTCTGCTTTTAAAGTAACTTGTGACTTAGGTCTAACCCTGACATAAATTGTTCTCATTTCTGCCACCTTGGGTTGCCTTCCAGTCACATTGTGCTTCTATGAACCTCAGGACAATAATCATAAAACCATGTTTCATAATTATAAATGGATATAATTTCACTTGGAAACTGTCTATTTTCTTTATCGTACTTGTTCTTATGTATATTTTGGTTATTCTGTATATCTAAGAATGCTGTCTCTTCCGTGCAGCATAAATTTTTCTTCAGAAAGCAGTTAGGCTATTGTTATCTTAGAGGACTGACAGTTTTTCTTTGAATTAGACTTCTCTGTAGGTTATGTTTCAGTGTTGTACCCTGTCCCCATAAAGCAGTAGTTTAATTTGTAGTTAAAGTATAATTCCTGATTGCCTGCCTTAAGCAAAGTTGCATCATTATCTAGGAGTTCTGTATACTCCAAGTCCTTCTGCAAACCATCTTGTAAATAGTGAAGCATTTCTGAGTATTACACCTTGCACATTTGTTTTTAAAATGCTTTTGAGAGTTCTGTTTTGTTTTTCAAGACAGGTTTTTCTGTGTAGCTTTTGGAGCCTGTCCTGTTTGTTTGATTGTTTACTTTGTTATCTGCTCATAGTGGTCCCCAACTTCTAGCACATCCACTGTCCTTGTACTAATGAGTGTGGCTGGCACTAGCCCTTAGACTCTGGTAGTGGTTCCCCTGCTCCCTCCCTACAGTTTCCTCTTCTGGATACTCTGGGGCTTGGTCTGTTTCCTGAAGTTGCTTGAAAAGAGAGTTAAGACAGGTGGTGGTGGCACATGCCTTTATTCTCAGCATTTGTGAGGCAGAAGCAGCCAGATCCAAGTTCAAGGCCAGCCTTGTCACCTCCAGGAGCACCCTGTTATACAGACAAAAACAACCAAAAAAGATACAGAGAAAGAGAAGCATGCCTACCTGGGAAACCAGGGTGATTGCCTTCCTTCCTGTGAGACTATTCCTGGGTGGTAGCTCAACCTGGGACAAATGGTAAGGTAGCTTAGGGGCTGAATCTTTTCAGCTAAAATCAAAGAACACAGATACATGTCACCGGCATCGCCACTCTACTAGGCCACAGCTATCCTTTGTCTGGGTCTTGTGTAGTAGTTGGAGTAGCAGCTTTCTATAAGATGTCTCTTTGTATGTACAGCAACTGCTACCATGTGTGCGCAGGTAATTTGGTTGTATATAGCATGTTTATGAAGTTAGGAAACCCATAGTTTCATCCACATTAATTAAAGATTTCAATGTGCAAAATTGCTTCTTCAATTATCATAAAGATAAAAACCTCAGAACAAGGAACCTTTTCTATGTCCCATTAGACAGCACAAAAGAGAGGTCACAGGTGACTGGAGGTCAATACCAACCAAAAATAAGTGACACGGGCCTCAGTAACAGCTGTAGTAAAGAGAATATTGTTTATATCATTGCAGCATCTTATACCTGTGAAACAATCACCTCTGCTTTTCCACCAGAGTCTGCCTTTCTTGTGTCCTACTTCACTCATACAGGTCATATTTTGGGTTAGCAGTTGTTCTAATCTTCTGGGGATGATGATGATGATGATGTCATTGGCTTTTCCTCCTGCTGAACTTGCTGTTCTGTAAAATACCTAATTTGTCATGAGCTGCCAAGTGAGTAAGATCTGTGAGAATAGTTGAAGATGTGGCTTGTTTGGGGTAGCTATGGAGCAGAGAGATTGGCTCTTTCTAGCCCAGAACAGTAGAATTTGTCTTGGAAGCCTATGGAGTCACAGAAGTTATTTTGCTTTCAGGGCACCAGAAGCTGTCTGTTTTTTCATCCTGTAACAAGTCAATGTGATTTCCTCTGAACAGGCCCTTTGTGAACTCTGTAACAAGGGTTTCTGAATAATAGAAATGAGCCAGTTACAAGCCTAAACATCTGTGATGCTTTTGTCAAAGATGCAGCTTTCCCAAAGTGACAAATTAAAGCCCAAATGTTCTGCTTGGCAACAGTTGGGTCAAAACATTTAAATCATTAATTAGAAGGAACTGAAGGCGGGGGTGGGGGGCAACTTATACAAATACATCACAGACTCAGACCTCTTAGAAAATGCAACTGAATTCTTTGGGGAAAAAATTAGGGCAGCTCTCAAGTGGGGCCTGACAAGCTTGTCATTTGCAAATAAATCAAAAGACCATCATTGCAGGAAGGAGACCCAGTGAATAGAGTTGCTTTGTCATTCTTTGATGAGCCCTACACTCAAGTCTGCTATTAAAAATGAATGCATTCAAGAGGCTCTGCATTAAGAACATAAACAATTAAGGGCACTTGAGCTGGTCTGCTGAGAGCTGCTGAAGAGAAGAGATGGCAGAGTTTCTGCATTCTGCCTCCAGAGCCAGAGAATGGGAGCAATTAGTGTTGCTATCTTCACTCAGGCAGCCTTTGGCACTTTTTTTTTTTTTTAATTTCTTACCTTCTCCCTGTTTTTAAAAAGGCTAAGTATAAAGATGAGCAGTCAAAGAAAGAGTGCCTGAGCCTAGTTGGGAAGGCTCAGGTTTAGCAAGTCTAGAGGCTGCCAAGTGATGAGGAGGGGGAACATAAAAGTTATTATCTCCAGTAAGTTCTGCATAGCTGACCCATCAAAAGCTTTCTTTGATTTGGTACTCTTTGTTTTGTATTAGTTGCAAGTTTTAGGAAGGGGTACATTTATATTGCTATGGGCCAAGGTAATCTAAATAGTACCTGAGACTTTGTACAAGACACACGTGTGAGCCTGGGCTCTGGGTTTGTGTTCTTGTCTCGATGTTGTTTGATATGACTGTAAAAAAGACTGCTCAGATGTCATAGCAAGGCTTTAGAGAGAGTCCTGGTTGTGCTACCAGATTGTTCTGACCTTAGGTTGATTATTTTAACCTTTGAGTTCATTTCTAAGAGGATTTGGTTTGAAATTTAGAGGGATGCCACAGGGCTTAAGCACAAGGTGATGTGCCATTATGTGGTAGTAGCTCCCAAAGTGACCCTGTGTTGGTTCAGGGTCAGTCAGATGTTGGGGTGAGGCTGTGTTAAGGACCCTAATAGTTCCCTTTGGGGGAGGGCGTTAGAAGGCACAGAGAGCAACAACACAGTCTCTGTCTCTGGGACTCTTTGAAATTAGCAATTTTATTGAGGGAGAAGAAAGCCTTAAGTACCCTGCAGTGAGGGGAAAGGGATTTGATTTTCTGGCATCTGCAGTGTGATGTTCTAGGTCACTAGGACTGAGCCCTTCTTGTCAAGGCAGACCCCAGATTGGCTTATGAAGAAGTTCTAGAAGCTCATGTCTCAAAGTACCAGTTATAACCAGTTTGAATTGGCTAAAGCCAGGTTGGTCTCTAAGCCCTTTGAAGCCTCTGGGGCCTATACATTCCGCAACTCTTGAGTCACATCACAATTACCAGAGCACCTGGGAACGATGAGGAAGAATTGTGAGTTTCTAGACCCAGATCTCCAACAAAAGCCCTGAAGATAGTCTGGAGAACAGACTTCACTGATCATCTCAGTTTGAAGATAACCTGCCGGCTAGGACTGTTGCTTGGTTGGGGTCTGTCATGTGCCTAACATGTGTCAAGCCCTAGGATCTATCTCTGGAAACAAGACAATACCAAAGTCAATTCCAGAAACTAGAAATGTTTTTATGGATTGTGCTCCACAGGTGGGTAAGAATGACTGATATTAATACAATGTTCTTTATGATGAAGATATTGGCTCTATCCTGTTTGTTTAAAGCTTGCAGTTTATTGTTGGAGTTGCTTCTAAAATGCCTGTTCCAGCATGCAGAGCCTTTCTGCCAAAGCAGTGAGAGTACAGTGACCTTGCTTTTACAGGTCACAGGGCGTACTTGTGATGCCATAATTAGCTGAGGGGTGACAAGGCCTGTTTGCATTGTATGTCTACCTGTCTTAGGGTTTCTGTTGCTGTGCCATGACCATGGCAACTCTAATAAATGAAAACTTTTAATTGGGGCTCACCTAACCTTTCAGTGGTTTAGTCCAGACACAGTGCTGGAGCTGTGAGTCCTTACATCTTGATAACGGGAAGTGAACTGAGACACTGGGTTTGGCTTGAGCATATAGGAGACCTCAAAACCTGCCTCCACAGTGACAAAATTTCCCTAATAAGGCCATACCCACTCCAACAAAGCCACACCTTCTAATAATGCCTCTCCCTTCGGGAGCCATTTTCTTTCAAACCAACACATTATCCAATTGCATTGCTTGGTGAATAAGGCTTGAGTTTATTCACTTTGGATATGGGTCTTCCAATCTTTCTTTACTGTGTTAGTAAATCATTTTCTTTAAGTATTGATGTTATATATGTGCTTTGAGGATGGACAGAGACAGGTATGCAAATGATATCAGGGATTGCCAGCATAGCTACTGTCTCGGTTGTGGGGCTGACAGTGCTTACCTTCTTTAAATAATAAATTGAAATAATAAATTAATAACAGTGTTCAGAAAGACTGAGGTTGAGGGAGTCACATACTCTTATATAGCATAATCACTTTTTGTTTTGGGTATAAGCTTACAGTACCTGGCTACACACATGGCTTTTAATGAAGGATGTGTACACATGTGTACATATTACCACAGGTTTCTGTCCTACCTCACTCTACCTAGTGAATGTATTGGCCATTTTAGAATCATCACAAATAGGATTTTAATGGTTACTTGCCATGCCTGTGAGTTGACATGTAGTTGACCATTTGTTTACTATTGGAAAGCCCATTTATCAGTAGGCAAATGTTAGGTTTGAGAAACCTACTATCAAATCTTTATCTCTCTTTTTGCTTTAAAATAAACTATGCAGTGATTTTTTTCATGTATGGAATGCTTTTCAATTAGAACTATTATGATAAATTTTTAGCTTTGGGGAATCTTTATTCTAGGATTTAGAAAATTTTCTGTTTTTGAAGCACTATCTTATTTCCAAGATTTTGTACTGGGAATCAGGTATATAGTTCAGTGGTAGAACACTTGTCTATCATGTCTGAGACCTCAGTGTCAGTTCCCAATACTGCTAAAAACAAACCAAAATGACTACTATGTTACATAACTGTAGTATGAGTGTCTGGCCCAGCCCAGCCTTGCAGTCTGGACCCCTCCTCCCCCCCAAAAAAAAAAGACTTAGACCCTTATATTCATTTTATTCTGCTTGGCCTATGGCTTGGGCATATTGCTAGCTAGCTCCTACATCTTAATTCAACCCATTTCCATTAATCTGTCTTGCCATGTGGCCCTGTGGCTTCCCTATGTTACTTTTACATGGTGATTCTTGGGTGGTTGAATGGTGTGGTGTGTCTTTTGACTCTGCCCTCCTTCCCCATCTATGTTTCAATTTTCCCGCCTACTTCTATGATGCCTGTCATAGGCCAAAATAGTCCCTTTATTAAAGGATATTTACAGCATACAGAAAGACATTCCACATCACATAACCTATTCTCAGTGACATGTATTTAGTTCAGTTTACTTGAATACTCAAATTAGATTGTAATAAAGATTGTAAAAGTAAATTCTTTTTTTCAAACAGAGGCTAATGCAGCCCAGGTTCACCTCAACTTCACTCTGTAGCTGTGGATCATTTTGAATTCATCTTTCTGCCTCCCCTCCGAAGTGTTGAGATTTATAGTCATGTGCCATAACACTTTATTCATGGGGTGCTACAGATTGCATTTATGCCTTTGTATATGCTAGACAAGTTTACCATCATATATATATACACATACATATATATGTATATATAAAGTTATAATAACAAGTTCCAAATGGCTCACCTTATAACAAAAACTTACCAACACTTCATTTACTTTTTTTTCTCTAGGCCTCAGGATTGATTCAGGGAAACAAAAACAAAAGAAAAAGAAATAAAAAAAAAAAACCCATAATCACTTTGGCAGCCTTCAGTGTAAGCACTACTTTTTAGGATCTTTCACTTTGTAATTTAATCCTGGTGGAGTTTCATTTCCCTAAACTGACTTTGGGCAGAGTGCCACAGGACTGCCTAGAGACCTATGGGCAATTACTCTCTCACAGTCCTTACCTTGCTTTGAGCTTCAAACAGCACTCATTATGCATTAACTCTGGGTGTAGTGGGGAAGTATATGAGCCCCAGGGAGTGGGCTCTTTAGTCCTTGTAATTGGACAAAGTGTGAGGAGTTTGAGAAGAGAATGCTGAGCTTTTAAAAATCAGAATTCTGTAATTGTCACGTGCAGCTCCCCCAAGGACCCAACTTCAGTTTAAAAGCCCTACAAAATGTTCCAGTGTTCTTCCATTGCTGGTGTTTGTGGTATCTCATGGTTTTAGCTCTTTGAAAGTATGCGTGACTCTCTGCATCATTGTTGTTTGGGAGGTTTTAGGAATCAAACCCAGGGCTTTGTGTATACCAAGGGAGAGCCTTCTTTTCATCTATGTCTCAAATTTTT
The DNA here is from genome assembly GCA_004025045.1 of Sigmodon hispidus. Classification (NCBI taxonomy): domain Eukaryota; kingdom Metazoa; phylum Chordata; class Mammalia; order Rodentia; family Cricetidae; genus Sigmodon; species Sigmodon hispidus. The sequence continues at coordinate 114,693 of PVIH01002632.1, read as the reverse complement.
ATGTACTGAATTGTTCATGTATTGAGAGGCAGAGTTAGTAAGATTTCTTTCAGTTTTAGGCTAGCACTTGCAAGTACTGGGATTACAGGCATGTGGCACCACATTCAGCCAACATCTGTGACTGTTATCTTGTTCCAGGTTTCTTTATGGTAAACAGGGTGTTTTATCTGGTGCATCTTAGCCATTAATTTTCAGGGTACAGGGAAAAATTAACTTTATACTTCAGTTAATTTTGTCTTTGGTATGATGAGCGTGAGTAGATTTGGGAGGGTGAAAGTCTGTCAGAATGTTTAGTGAAGTCCTATTCTATCTCCATCATGTTATATTGAGACGATTTGTTGGAGGATGTGGTTAGGAAAGTGTATGACAGTTCTATAATGAGGATTTTTAGCATGTAAGTTTAGTTTATCAAGTGACAGTGAATGTGAGGATCTTGAAGATTGCAGAGAAGAGCATGCTTAGTATATTATGGCAAAGGTACCTTCTGAGTGGACTTTGGGGGCCCTTGAAGAACGGGAAACTCTTTTAGGTTTGTATTGCGCTTAGGAATAGAATACCTGTAGTTTATACATTAGTTCACTTAACTTTGATGGAACTCTGAAATAGAGTAGTTAAGTTCCTATTAATCAGGTAGGACACCTATGATCTGAGTAGAAAGCTGGAGTGATGGTTCCGTGGCTGAGAGTACAAAAACATAACCACAAAGAATGGAGTTTGATCCCAGCATCCATGCAGTCTCTTGCCCTTGTGAGGTCAGAGACAGGATAATTTCTAGGGCAGTCCTGACTGCCTACCTAGCTTGCTTCAGATAAGGAACATCAAGATAATCACATTTGCGCCCTCCAATAGCCTCCAAGATGCCCTCACCTTTTTTTCCCCGTATACAACACACCTAATTTTGTGTAGATAGTTGTTGAGTTGGCAATGACCTCCAGGTGCTGATTTGTTGTTGCTGCCTTAAAGTGTCATTTGTTACCTAGTAGTACCAAATACAGTTTTAGCTTTGAGGGGAAAATCCCTTGTAAGTGGAAAATACAGTGACACATGATTATTGTATTGGATTGTCTAGTTTTCAGGAGAGGTGAAATCGATGGGTTTAAAGCTTTCTTTGCAGATTTATTTATTTTTATTTTATAAGGTGTGTGTGTGTGTGTGTCTGTGTGGCTGTGTGTACCATACACCACATGCCTGGTGCCAGAAGACCATAAGAGGGTATTGGATGGGAATTATAGGTTATGAGCCACTATGTGTGTTCTGGTTCCAAATCTAGATCCTCTGCAAGAGCACCAAATGATCCTTAACCACCAAAACATCTCTTCATCCCCTGGGTTGTGAAAAATTAATACTAACTAAGGTAGAGGCTGATATAACCTGCATGTCAGCATTTAGACTTAGAATGGGTACAAAATATTGCTGGTTGTTCGTTCATGCTAATTTATGAATTCATACTAAATTAAGAATTTTATCATAGTGTCTTTGATATCTAGACAGAAAACAATGTTGAGAATCACCATCATTGTTATTTTTCTTGTTTTCATTTACTTATTTTTCCCCCACTACTGCCATCCACATTTTGAATGGAAGGAAAAGAAATATTTTAAAAGTGTGGATGTGGGGAATGGAGATGCTGTTCACAGAACTCAAAAAGCACTGTTAGGTATATGTGACATCCTCACTTCCAGAAGGAAGAAGGTGTTCTTGTTAATAACCTGTAGGTAGACAGAGTTGTGCAGTTCAGTGACTCGTGAATAGAAGCAAAAACTTGGATTCAGTTCTCATGGTTTTTTGGTCAGATGCTTTAAGATTAGTTTAGAGACCTGGCACAGGTAGGGAACCACTGGAGTGTGTTTCCTTCTTCTCTGTGTTCATTCCTTCTGCAGCATCTGTTTACAACTTTCAGAGCATATGACATGGCTTCTCATCACTTTTGAAGCTTTGATGATCTCCATCGTCTTGTTTCAGTCTCTATTAGTCTCACCTGGTATTGCTTTTATATTAATCTTTACTTTTATCTGTTTGCTTCTTGGTTACTTTAGTTATTAAAAGTTATACTATTAAGTTCAGTGTGTACAGAATGGGTCCTTTACTATTTTGTGAGACAGGGCTTCACTATATAACCCACTGAGTTTGTTGGCCTTGAGCTCATTGCTTCTGCTTTAGCCTTCTTTGTTACGTAACTACAGTACGATGTCATTACACATAGCTCAGGTCTTAATGGTCTTCTGACCATATTCAAGTTTACCTTGATGCCATTTTTTTTGTAATAACTCATACTACTATTAAGGATAAAGATTTTGTTTTTTGCAAACCAGAATAAACTTCAGCTAGATAAACTAGAATAGCTGAGACAACTGAGACTCAAACTACAAGTAATTTATACAGTCTTAATATACTCTGATCCTTAACCTAAAAGCCAGAAACAGCAGGAAAAAAAGGTCATCAGCTTGGCCATGTAACAGAATATTACAAGCATCAGAAAAATTCGTGTTAGGCAAAGCTGGAAGAGATGTAACAGGCTAGGTGTGTTGGTTAGGTTTTTGTTTTGTTTTATTTTGGCAATTGACACAAGTGGAGTTAATCTGGGAAGAGGGAGTCTATTGAGAAAATGCTTCCATCAGATTGGCCTGTAGGCAAGTCTGTGGGTTATTTGCTTGATTAATGATTGATGAGGGAGTGCCCAGATCACTGTGGATGCTTCTACCCTTGGGTCCAATACTGTATTAAAAGCTGAACAAGCTGTAGGGGACAAACTAGTAAGCAGTTTTCCTCCATGATCTCTGCTTCAGTTCATGCCTCAAGGTTCTTTGAGTTCCTGCCTTGACTTCCTGCAGTGATATTGAAATAAGCCTTTTTTCCCCAAAGCTGCTTTTGCTTTTGGTCATGGTGTTTATCCCAAAAACATAAATCAAAGGAGAACATCAGGCGAAACAATGAAGGATAGCATTTGTATTAATTTTGCCCAAAGAATGTTTACATAGAAACATTCAACAGAAAAAGGAGAGAAATAGATAAATACATATTCATGGAAACATGTTGGGCTTCAGAAAAAATTCAAGTAATACAAATCACAATGACCTGTTTGATGAATAAGGGCTTAAAGGTGTTCAGAAAATCCATTATTGACATGGGCAGGAGAGCAGACACTTTTATTCCTAGAGCTTCTCCTGGGCAATTGGGCAGCATGCTGCTCAGTTTAACATGCATATACGCTCTGGCCCAGAAACTCAGAGGGTGTGTGTGTGTGTGTGTGTGTGTGTGTGTGTGTGTGTGTGTGTCCATATTGAGCATTATTTGGCACAGGGTTTGAAATTCTGGATAGTTGGATAAAACATTAGTGTCTTCTGGTGTCCGTTGCATAGATGTCTGACTGCTCAGAGTGGAATATATTGATGTACTTAATACTGTTTGTTTATTGACTGTGCAGTTGTTTCTTACATGGAAAACAAATTATAGAATGGGAGTTGTATGGAATGGGACCTGTTAGGGGTAAAATGTGTTTTCTTACTTTGGGCTTCTATAAGTGAAGTGACAAACTGGAATGATTGTGGTCCAGGGACTCCTAACCTAGCTGTTACTGTTTCTAGTTAATAAGTGTTATTTAGCTTTCTGTTAAACTTCTCTACCCATGTACCACTGTGTGCATTTGTTATATTTAGAGTGAAGTGTGACACTTTTTACCTTCTACATTTTGCTCTGTTAGGGCTCATACTGGGGTACTTGTGCACATCAGGCAAGTAAGTACCTTACCTCTGAGCTACATTTCCAGCCAAACATACATTACTCAAAAACGAACAGAGCATTTGTTTTAGGAATCTATGTATTTGATTATTTTGCTGACATGCATTTATTTATATCACATTCACATCTGGTGTTCACAGAGACCAGAGGGCATAGTGTTGCATGGAACTGGAGTTGCAGGCAGTTGTGAGCCACTGGAAAGGTGCTAGGAACTGAACCCCAGATTTCTATAAGAGCGACTAGTGCTTTTAGCCACTGAACTGTCTCTTTAGTCCCACATATATCACTTCTACAATTGGAAAACTGCATTTTGAAAGAGAAATAAAGTACATTTGGAAGAGAAAGAACAGCATGATGCTAAACTGTGTGAAAGGTGGGTATGTACTACACAGGGCATCTCTACTCCTGCATGGGTGGGGAGGTGCATGCGTGTGTATGTTATGTTGCATAACTACCAAAAGGAAAAGGAAAGGAAGCTTGCCTGTGCTTTGTAGGAGAGTCCTGACTTTTATACCTATCTTGATTGGGTGAGTGATAGTGGTAAATCAATTAATTGTATAGTCCTCAGTAATTTATCTTTTGTACCTGGCACAGATGCTCTGGTTTTGCCCTTGGCTAAAGAAAGGTCATGGGTTTGCTCCATACACAAATCATACTTCCCTCCTATATATTTCTTCTAGAATGTGGTCTGTAATGCCATTCTGTTGGTGAATTGGGTTGGTCTGAAGCCAAAAGACAGCTCCTACATATATTTTCTTGTAAAGTTCTTTGGGGTTCCTGCTTTATTTTTCTTTGTTCTATGTCATGGACGTGGCCTGTTCATGTCCCTTTTTTTTTTTTTTTCTTTTTCTTTTTTTTTTTTTTTTAAATTGATCCTTTTCCCTACTACATCTGTCTTCTTTCTTGGTCTTAAATACATTGGGTTGGCCTTGAAGTCACTATGTAGTAGAAGGCCTTGAACTCCTCCAACTTCCTAGTCCTGCCTGTAAAAAGACCCACTGGTACAATAATGTCACACCTAGTAATCAATCCTATGCTTCATGTATCCTATCAGCATCTCCACCCTCTTGATCTTTTCTATTGCCTAGTCTAGTAATAAAGGCAGTATTTATTGCACATAGATAGAAAATGATGAAATAATAAAAGCTGTTTTTGGACTCTTTACAAAACCTTATTTCCCTCCCCTCCTCTTCATCTGCCTTCCTCCCCTCCTCTTTTGCTCTTCTTTTTCTTTGTCCTTTCCAGGATTTGTTTATTTATTATTTTAAGCTAAGCATGGACTTTGCCTGCTTTCTTTACATAGAAGCAATGTAACCACTCAGAACACCTATTGTGCTTAGATGACCCAGAGCCTTGTCAGCAAGGTCTTTGTATTTGGTGACACCACGATTACTCAACGTGTCACGACTTGTCACATTCTAGACTGAATTCCTTTATTAGTAATATATTTCATCGTTTATTTACCTTTTTGAGATAATAAATGTTAGTCAAAGTCTTTGGGGTAGCAAGTAAGACAATTTTATTTTAAACATTGATTCTCTGTGAAGACTGTATTTAGCAGAAAAAAAATATTTGAGGCCATTGTAACTAGTCTAAGTATAATGAACTTTACAGGCAGTTTTTTAATCTACAATTTTTACTTTAAATTTTTTTTTTTTTTTTTTTTTTTTTTTTTTTTTTTTTTTTTTTTTTTTTTTTTTTTTTTT